>JAJJMA010265439.1:0-32285 GCA_023529015.1 Papaver nudicaule | reverse complement strand
GTAAACTTAGAACTAAATCTTCCTGTCTTTGAAAAATCCCAAGCCCTCCTATCAGGAGTGATCAACTGGCTTAAGGGAATAGTAATAATCTTCTGAATAGAAGCATTATCAAAGTGTGTTTCAAGTCTAGCAACATTCCAACTCCTGGACTGAGAGTTAATAAAGTAGTCAACCTTAACAGAGGGGTCAGGTGGGACAAGAGGGTTTGGTTGAGCAACACCAATATCAGGGATCCACTTGTCACACCATGGGTTTATAAACTTCCCATCCCCTACAATCCAGGAAATAAAAGGCTTGATGAGATCTTTAATGTTGCATAAACATCTCCAGGTCCAAGAACACTTCTTGGGGCAAACAACAGTTAGGAAATCAGAATGAGGGAAATATTTAGCCTTAAGCATGGTACTAAGCAGAGAATCAGGGTTTTCCACCAGTTTCCAAGCATTCCTAGCAAGCATGCTAGATTATTTAATTCAGATTTTCTAAACCCCAGGCCTCCTTCAGACTTAGGGGAGCAAAGTTTCTCCTATCCAAGCAGATGTAATTTCTTATCTTTAGGGTCTTGTGATTCACCCCACCAATATTTCATAAGGTGAGTGTCAATTTTCCTACAGAGATCCTTAGGAATAAGGAAAGCAGCCATTTGGTACAGAGGAATAGCTTGACCCACATGTTTGACTAAGGAGGTTTTAGCAGCCTGAGAAAGGTGTTTAGTAGACCAAGAATCAATCCTAGCATCAGTAGACTTCAAAATCCCCATATGAGTCTCAATTTTAGATTTTTGGAACTCAATGAGGGTACCCAAGTATTTTCACCTAAACCTTTATTATGGATACCCAGAATATCAACTAACATATTGGTCTCATGCAGAGGGATTTCAGAACTAAAAAGAATACCAGATTTGTCAAAATTTATTTCCTGACCTGAAGCAACACAATAGTTATGAAGATAAGTTTTCATACAGGTAAATTCCTCAGTATTGACTTTAGAAAATAGAAGGCTATCATCAGCAAACAAGAGGTGAGTGACAGGAGAGGCATTCTTATGGATTTTGATACCAGCAATACTACCATCCCTAGACATTTTATCAATATAAGCAGATAAGGCTTCAGAACACAAGATATAAAGGTAAGGAGATAATGGATCTCCCTGTCTAAGGCCTCTAATGGGTTTAACGAGTCTAGTGGGGACTCCATTAAGCAGAATGGAGTAAGGAACAGTTGATAAACAGTTCAAGATAAGTTTAATCCAATGATCACACAATCCTAATTTTAATAGAACCCTTTCAAGGGAAGACCATTCAAGTTTATCATAGGCTTTAGACATATCCGGGTTAACAGCAGCAAGACCTTTTTTACTTTGAAAATGATTGACACAGTATATTAGTTCATTTTCCATAAGAATGTTATCAGAAATGCTTCTTTTTGGGACAAAAGCACTTTGATTGGGAGATATGAGCTTATCCAAAGGGGTTTTAGTCTGTTGGCTAAAGTTTTGGATACACCTTTATAGGCAAAATTACACAATCCAATAGGTCATGAGAGACATTGACATCCTGTGGGACCTTAGGTATGAGAGCTATATTGGTATGGTTTAGATAGGAGGCAATGTTGCATGTTCTAAAACAAGTCTCGGTCATCTCAATAATAGTATCTCCCACAATATCCCAATGTTTTTGGTAAAACAGACCAGTGAAACCATCAGGGCCTGGTGCTCTTTTACCCCCCCATTTGAAACACAACAGCTTTAATTTCTTCTGGAGACAGGGAAATATTTAAAATGTTATTATCAGAATCAATAAATTTAGCATGAAGACCTTCTAGAACCTCATCTTGGTGGGTTTGAGGACTGGAAGTATACAAAGTGTTAAAGTACTGTTCAAAAGCATTTTCAATATCTTTCCTATCAGTAAGAATAGCACCAGAGGCATTTCTTATCCATCTAATGACATTTCTCCTTCTTTTGAACAAGGTAATTCTATGGAAATAAGGAGTATTTTTGTCTCCTTCAGCCAGCCAAACCTCTCTAGATTTATCCTTCCAATACAATTCTTCCAAATTGTAAAGGAATAGAAGTCTATCATTAAGGCTATAAATGATCTGGCTATCATTGGGGTTTGAAGTTTGAGCTGCTAAAAGATTAGCTCTTGCTTCAGAAATATTGTTTTGAATATCACCAAAGGAGATTTTGTTCCAATGTTTTAGGCCTTTTTTAGTGTTTGCAAGTTTGGCTCTTAATCTATGGGCTGGTGACCCAGATGTTTCTATAACCCAAGCATTAGCAATTATATCTCTACAAGAGGGGTCAAAATCCACATAGCCATAAAATGAAAAGGTTTTGGCATACAAACAACATCATAATTAAAACCAATGTGAATAGGGAAATGATCTGAAGTATCTCTAGGCAAATTGTTAACACAAAATTTAGGACACAAAGCAGCAGCAACAAAATTATAAAAGCACCTGTCAAGTCTTTCAAGGATAATTTCATCAACATTTTCATGCATGTTAGACCAGGTGAATCTAGGCCCTGAGTAGCCTGGATCATGTAAATCAAATTTTGCACAGAAATCATTCAGACTTTTAAATTCATTTTCAACTGGCATATTACCCCCATTTTTATCTTCTGGTCCTAGAAGAGAATTAAAGTCACCCATAACAAACACAGGTTCATCAAGAGGAAACTGGAAACTAGACAATTGGGAAGTCCAAAAGGCATTTCTAAGGGATTGATTGGGTTCACCATAGATAAAATACAGGTGGGCAAGACAGTTATGAATAATGTCACTAGTAGTACAATATATCCCCCTAGAGTTAGAAGACACAATATTGAGGTTTAGCTCTTTTATCCAAGCCAGAATAAGACCACCACTTCTACCCACACAAGGGACTTCAAAGGCACAAGGGAAACCAAAATTCTTCAGTTTTCTAGTGGCCACCTTGTTTTTCATCTTAGTCTCACTAATAAACACAATATCAGGATTCACATTTCTCAGAAGGATACTCAACTCCTTTGAGGCAGACTTCTTATTAAAACCTCTAGCATTCCAACAAATAACATTCATATTATAGACCGGATTACCATTCACATTCAAAACAGGGTTATCAGTAACCAGAGGAGCAGCAACATTAGGAAGGTGTGAGGAATTTACCTGAGTGGTAGAATCATTACTACCAATAGGCTGAGAAGAGGAAGAACCACCACTATTCTGAGAATTCTGTGTAGCATTCAGGTCCAGAGAACCAGCTTGATGATTAGAGTTGTTATGAACCACAGTTGCAGATAAGGGTAGTTGAGAAAGACCAAGATCATCATCGAATTGATTGGAAAGACAGTTTGGATAGGCGAGAGCAGCAGAATTATAATTGTTGGGATGTTCAGTGAGGGTACCAATGTTAGTAATGGGGGTGCATAGGCCAATGTAGTCCGGCTTTGAGTTTACATCTACATTCCCATTAAGGATTCCATTGGAAATGTTAGCAGTCTGAACAATTATACTCCTTTTCATGTTATCAGCACGAGGGTTGACTTTCCTCTTCAAACGAGTAATGGCTCATGTTCAGCTTCATAGATTGGGTTGCCCTTATCAGTTAACAAAGGGATGGGGCTAGCCACACTTTTGAATCGGAGAGTCACAGGACCACGGGACACCGTAGTATAAGGTAGAGAGTCAGCGATCTGAGTCAGAGTTCCGGTTTGAGAGGTATCATTAGTTGCAACAGCACTTTCTTTGTAGATGGAAGGAAGACCATTCACCACCTCAATAGAGGGTTTTGCTTGAACAACCACATTATCAAGAATCTTCAAAGTAGTGGATCTGCTAGTGAAAGGACCCATATTGATGGAGTCCCAGTTGAGAGCTTTCTTGGTTGGGGTGACATACACCATAACATTCTTTCCTTTGTCTTGTAAAGGGATAGTAGTACTGGAGCAACTTCAGACATAGTGATTTCTGGATCACAAGTACCAATAATCTTGCTGACTTTGCTAGTCAGGACATTAACAGTGACTGGAGGAGATTGGATAGCATCTGGGATGAACACATCATTTGGTTCTTAAGGTTGTTGTTGGCTAGAAGACTGACTTGAGTTAGCAGTAGAAATATCCCATATTGCTTTTCTTTCCGTACAAGTTTCTTCACGGTAAAACAGAATTCTACAAGAGGGACAGAAGTATCTTGGAACATCCATACATCTAGTTTCAATGAGAAAAGGTTGATTCTTCCTTTGGTGAGAAGAGGAATGCCAGTGGGTATAGGCATGTTGACTGATATAGTCATGCGGATTTTGACATTTTTCTTTTGAGGATGACTGCCATAAGGGGGTAGACTTTTGATAAGATGACCCATGCTGTGAGTTATGGTTTGGAGATCTTCAAAATCCATACACTCTTTAGGCATATTACAAAGCAAGAACCACATAACTTCTTCTTCAAACTCCAGAGGAAAATTAGACGGCCAGCCTGTGAGTGGAATATTACGAAGAACACACAGATACCCACAAGTGAACCATGGTTTGTTGGCATCAACATTCTGAAAATCACTGTGAGCTAGGAATCTGATTAGAATCTTGTTTCGCAGCCCGTTAAAGGTAGAAACCGTTGGAACTTTAGTTAGAGGCTACTGAGAGTTAATATAGCTCCTTACTTGAGCTATTGGAACCAGTTTTTCACTACACACTTGCCCAATCATACACCATTTCCAACTTGTATCTTCTTCATTTAGAACAACAGTTTTATCAATGAACACATGTTGAGCCAGAGAAGTAGGCAGAGATTTAGGAAGAATGAGTTTGGAAGCCATTTGGGAAGACAATTGTTGGATTTCGTCTCTTGAGGTAGAAGTAGAGGGAGTATTGTTTTGAGCTGAGGAACTCATTTGAGACAACAGATTGAGGTTTGATATTTTTGGTAGGTACTTGATTGGATGAAAGGTAATCCAAGTATACAAGATAAGGCCAACGACTCGGTAGATTTTATGCCCAATAAAACACACAATAGAAAGAGCTATATGTATTTTGATGGCGACAATAGCTTGTTTGTCATGAGAGATGATGTTGATAGTCAAACAATTTGAATTAAAGGTAACCTTAAAACAGGCTACTTCCTTGTACCCGGTCATATGAATACAGGCTTGATGTGGCTTCTTATCATAGGAATGGTACAGAACATTGGTGCAAACAAAGTCACGGACAACAATTTGAAAGTAGCTGGCATATGACTCACACATGTGAAGTTTTTTGTATGAGTAGTTGGAACCTCTACGCATTAAATGATGAGTAGTTTCATAAGTGTTGTGAAAAGATTGCTTCCTAATTTGTTGAGAATAAATGTTTGGTGAACATTGATTGTCTTTGTTTTTTCTTGAAAACTTAATTGCCATGACAATACCTACAAAGACCATTAAAGCAGCAACATGATCTTTCATGGCAGGAGAGTAGTGATTATTAGTTTTGTGATAAGCTTTTCTGGCAGGGTTAAAGGGTAATAAATGGTTTGGGTAAATTTCTGAAGAGGTTTTTTTATGGTTTATGCAATTTAACTGTGGGTGAAGATTTTGTATGACTAGTAAGATGTGATGGATACAAACAATGAACCTTGGTCTGCACCCAACCCCTTGCCTGTAGCTGTAGCCTCTAGCCATGAGCGTGCCATCCGGACCCTTAAAAGACACAGAAAACACAATTAGTTTGTATTGCATGTCACACAATAATAATGGCTTTCCACTTACCTTCTTAATGACAGTAATGAATAGCTTAGAGCGAGTGAAAGGATTATACAGGGGAGATGTGGAAATCGAAGGGGTGTGATGATTAAAATTATGGGGAGAAGGGGAGGATTGGATTTTGGTGGATGGTTGCATCTGGAGATGGAAAGATTTCTCGAGAGTTCCTATGTGAAAAGTAAATGCCCTGATTAAATAGCCATTAATATGCCAATTTTGACCATTATAAAAAGTATTAGAGGGTAACTGCTTGTTATTATCACCGGAAAAGGAAAAACAAGGTTTTAGAGAACAATTAGAAAGAGATGGCATATACATCAGGAAATGCAGCAACAAATGTGGTACTAAGGAGTGCAGAGTTTGAAGAATCAAAAAGTTTGGCATTGAGTTTGGGTTCTGAGGAGTTAGGTGTCTTGATTCAAACTTTGCAGCATGAGCTTGACAATCGTCGTGCCAGAGAAGAACTTGAAGCCAGGAACCGTCGTGCCAGAGAAGAACTTGAAACCAGGATGAGAGAACATGCTCCAGAATTTGAAGATTGGAGTCGCAGAAGGCAAGATTACATATCCAGAATGAGGGGGAAGAGACAGGTGTCATATGAAGATGAAAGTAATGAAGAATTTGGGGTAGAGGGAATGTGTAGGGGCAGTGAGACTGAATCTGGGAGCGACACGGATAGTCAGCAGCAAACTCTTCCTGTTGCTGAGGAAACTGAGTCAGGGGATGAAGAAATCCAGCAGCGCAGACAGCAGAGACGAAAGGAGGCCCTTTTCCACATCTATTGGAGGGAAAAGAATGAATTTCCAAGGAAGTTCTCTCGCACCATGAAGGAATTGTTGCCAGGTGAGAAGAAATCAAGGAATGTTGCAGATGATTCAGGAGATTCTGACAGGGATTCAGAGGATGGGGAGGAAAAGATGAGGAGATGGTTGATTATGGTCCTGCAAGTTCAGATAGTGATGGTGGTAATCCTGATGATGATGAGTACTACGATGCGATGGATGAATATGATGATGAATCTGGTGGAGAGGAGGACTAGTCTGTCCTCTAGGGGTGGTTCTTAAGAGTAAGTAATCCTTCTTTTGCCTGTTTCTGTAGATTTTCGTGAAGATCCAGATTGCTTTCAACATCATATGCGATATCTTTGACGAACCGTTCCATTTTGGCAGCGAAAATCTCAGCAGAAGCCTTAGTAAGAAAAACTCTGATGGAACCTTTAGTTTTGCTGATATTCTCATTGATCTTGATGTGTTTCTTATTATGCTTGCTTGTTATGATGATGGTGGTGTTTATGTAATGGTGCTTAGAATCTTATTGGTTTTTGTTACTATGTTTATGACACTGGTTGTTTAGACAGTGTATAAAAGTAGTAGTTTGATTGTAAAGACAGTGGTGGATGGCAATGGTGTTATGGGTACTGATATGTAAGACGGACGACTTTAATGAAGTTTTCTTTTGTGTATAAGTAGTACTATTTTTCCTTCTGTTGGTCTGGAATGAATCTGAGTGATGATGATTAGTATTCAAAGCGTTTCGCCTGTGATTTTGGTAGGTAATATTGATATAACTTTGAAGTAAGGTACTGATAGTTGAATTTAGATAGGTTAAATTGAGTTGAAGGTATTGAAGATTGAAGAGAGGGATAACCAGATTCAAAAAAAAAATTCAAGAAATTCGTGCTGATGTCATGATGACAAACCAGAGAGGAAAAAGAAAGAGTTCTTCTCTGAAAAGAATATTAAAAGCTATTCAAAAGCTTTGGATTGTGTTTAATGAAGAAGAACTATTTTCATCATGATAACAACAAGAGGTACGGGACTTTTATAACGTAAGTTTCAAATCGAAAGGGTGTAATCAAATGAGCTAATTTGCTTTTATTATAAGTAGATAATAGATCCTTTATTCTTCAAAGTCTATCAGGTACTATTTTATATGGAAGAGTTGGTGAAAGTCTACCTTAAGCGGCTAAATTAGTCGTTCAAAAAAAAAACGGCTAAAGATCAGCCATTTCTATAACATTTCCCTTTATTTTCAGTTTTTTAAAGTTAAACGTGGGTTTTAATTTTTATATAATACAACATAGACTAAATTTTAATAAGATCCCACTAAATATAGTTATTAAATCAGACCTGTTATAGGTCCTATGCATGGTCCATGTGTGTGGGCAATGATATGGGCTAGCTAGTAGGCTAAACACATGTCTCTCTTCATGTACAAGACTAAGGCACTTGTCTTGGTACCTTCATGCAAGCTAGCACTTGGCTTGCTACAACCACCACTTGTCTCTCTATTTGACTTGAGAGCCATGCATCCATCACTATAAATAGCTTGTATTTGGGTCATTTGTAAACACACCAAGAAGCATTAATGAAATCCTTCTTCTCCTCATTTCTCCTTTGTCTGCTACTTGTTATTTAGTTTGTGTTTGCTAGTCATCTAATAGTTATATAGCAATTAACTTGAATACGTTATCAGCACGTAGCTCCGCCTCCTTCGCAATAGTCTTGTTCCTCCTTAACTGCAAGGTATATCTAACACAATTATTTTTTTTGAGTTACATGAGCAGGTTACTAATAGCATACACTCTGCTCCCTTTGTTTTATTTTAAAACTCATTCACAACTATTTTACTGTATACTGGTTAAATACATTCCATGCAAACTGATAATAATGCTACATGTAACCATGCAAAATTATTGTCACTACATATGTCAATATTTATTTTCCTAGACTATGAAGTTACACTAGTTAATCGGCCGACCTTTAGGGAGGCCTTCTATAGGGTGACTGGCGTGTAATTTGTCATCAACGCAATTCGATGTAAGGAACGAAATGTGTAAGGAACGAATCAGCAATTTGATCATAATTTCATCACATTCCATCAATTTTTGATCGATTTTGATCAAAAAAAATTTCAATTTCTTCTACAAAACAAAGTTTAACACAAACCCATTCTTACGAAATGAGTAAATCGAGCAACAACAGATGATAATTTGATCGAATTCTAAAATGAAAAATGATGAAAATCTGCAATTTTGTTATAAAATTCATTAAATCTAGCTAATTACAATCGATTAATGAGCAATAATGAACTAAATACTACCCCCCCATTAAATAATTGTATCTATTCTTCCAGTATAATTACAAGTTATTAGACCTCTGTATGAAACAAATACCAAAAAAAAAGAAGACCTCTGTATGACACAGAGTTAATCAATGGAAAAAAAAAAGATAACAGCCACAGGGGATTCGGATTTATCGCGGGTTTGAAGACGACGGGTATGGTTGACAACACTGAAACCGACCCATTTTAAAAATTTGACCCACATTAGATAACAATTTGCAACCAATTCTAATAACAGTTTATTTGCAACAGATATAAGCGTTCCTGAATAGTCATGTCTAAAAACTGTTGCTGAATCATTTTCAGAGAAATAAACGTTGCTTATTGCTAAAGTCTTTTTCTCTTGGCTTTTTTGGTCGGCCATTCACCGTGATTTTGAGCGGTTATCTAGTGTGTAGACTAACTTTACTGTGTCCATAGCAATGAGACTACCATGGGACTTTTTGGTATGTACAAGATAAATAAATCATGCACTAGGACGACCCCATTGTACACGTACTAAGACTTTGTATGAATCTTTAATTATGACCGTAATTTGCATGTTGAATTTAATCAAAACTAGAGTAGTGCTCTTTGTTGATATACACATGCATACTACCATGAAATATTTATTACTACTATATATTATATATATGCCCTTTTTTATATGCCATGAATTTACATTTTGTTTATTTTATATCGCATATACACACTGTTAATATAACTCTGACCTGTTCCATATTTACATAGATCAACTTTGCTTATTCCAAGACTTTTATTCTCTCTCCCCCTCCCTTTTCCAAAAACTAGAGAAACTTTTCATTTTCTTCTTCCTTTGCTAAAGGACTAGATCTGAGCAAAGATTTTTTAATTTTGCAGTTAGTATGTTGTTTTCAATAATATATTCGCCATTAGAGCGATTTATCTTCGCTATTAGGGCGATTAGTTTCTTCGCTATTAGGGTGATTTTTTCTGCAATATTTCTATTGCTTTTATTTTTCGTTTTTGATGTTCGATCTATAGGTTTATCAAGTACAATGGCGATCTCCAGATATCAGGTTCTTCAAATCGCCGGTCAAGATGTTGGGCAAAATACTCCTGTTTCCATGGAGCAAATCTTAATGAAAAAGAAAAACAATCAAATGGTCGGGTTATCATCCATTGAAGACCATCCCCTCTCTGATTTAATCGGTCTTATTATGCTTGTCTTAGGTAGTTCTATCGATTTTCCTTCTCTTTTCCTTGTCGGATCTCTCGATTATGTACTACAACAAGTATGTTGTTCTTGTTATTTTATAATTCTTGATGTACTTGATCTCTATGTAACCTTGATTTGACATTATTAATGGAAAATGAAGGTCTTTATCAAAAAAAAAAAAAAAAAAAAAAACTTTGTTTATTCCATGTCAATGCTCTTCTGCTATCGTTGACACTCAAAGTTGTGTTGTAGAATTTCTGGACTAGATATCTATCAAACTGGATTTGTAAGTGAAACACTGTTTTCGTGTGCCAAAAGGATAAAATCTAGAAGGAATCAAATTAAATCCTAATAAATATGTGCATTTACCGAGCCTAGTTTATTTTTTTTGGGCTTGTTTTAAATTGGCTATCCTGTTAACTTTGTTGAAATACTATTTGCACCTTTAAAAACCATAAAGTAATTTGGTTAAGCAAACTGTTAATTTCTGTTAATACCATAAAGAAATTTGGTTACTTAACTTTATTGATGGGGTTCTGATCATAAATTGGACTATGACTTATCGGTACTACCCACATAACCATAAAGAAATTTGGTTTATGATCCCATTCTGGCAATAAAGAAATTTGGTCTTGAGAAAATGGTACCACAATTAGTCATGTTGATGGACTCAGAAGGACTTGAGCACCATATTAATGTCCTTTACTTTGTCTTTTGTAGATGGACCCAATTCGACCTGAATTCGAACTTTTGGACTCAGCAGGACTTGAGTACCACCGTTGGGTGTCCGATGTGGAAACAACCTTTGTAGCAAAGGACTACACTACCACTATCAAACCATCAACCGATGCTAAGGCTACTCCAGCAACTGAAAAAGACAAAGCTAATGCTCTTATGTTTCTCAAGAGGCACATCGATCCTAACCTACGCTGGGGTTATCACCACTTGAAGACACCAAAAGAGCTATGGGATGCCCTCAAGAGTCGTTTTGGGAATGTTCATGATTCCTTGCTACCACAATTGACCGTCCAATGGAATGAAATCCGCTTCTTCGATTATATAAAAGTGATAGATTTCCAAAAAGACATGTTACAACTTCAGGCACGTCTTGACTTCTGTGGAAAGAAACTCACAGATAAGGAAATGATTCAGAAAACTCTATCGACCTTCCCTACCTCATCCATGATTCTGGCAAACCAGTATCGTTTGGAGGTTGACAACAAAAGAATCACAACTTTCAGTAAGTTGATTAACTTATTGCAAGTGGCTGAGAGGCACAACGAGATTCTTGTCAATAACAATGCCAGAGACGTCGGGAAAAAGAAAGTTCCCGAGGCTAACCGTGGCAAGGTTAACAAAGAGAAGAACCCCAAAGGAAAGAAGGTCGGCCATGGTGATCCATATCCACGTGGGGAGAATGCCACACGTGGAAGAGGACGCAAGGGTCATAATCGGGGCCAAGGACATAAAGGTCATTCCAGTGTTTGGCACAGAGAAGGAACTTCTGGCCACGGTGGTAACAACACTAAGTTCGAGAAAACACCTAAGAATTCCACCACTAAAAAGGTTGCAGACGGAGATGCACCTTGTTTTAGGTGCGGATTCACCGGCCATTGGTTCAAGCAATGCAAGGCTAGTGCCAATGTAGCTGCAAGCTATAAAAAGTACCGGGAAACTCTCGAACAAGAGGCTCACTTTGCGGAAAAAAATGATCCAACCCCTGATGTCAACCTCACAATCTCAGATTTCCTGGGAAACGAGAACTTTGCACCATCCATGGATGCACCTGACTTTGCATGGGCATAAATGTTTAGTTTCTCGTGATGTGGTTGTTAGACTTTCCTTAGTTTCGTTTTATGTTTTGTGTGTAATAAAGTCAACCTAGACTACTGTGTGCTTGTGTTTGCTAGTTCAGTATATGTTGCTTTTGTGTGTGTTTCCTTTATGTTATAACCGTGGATTATCTATAAAGTACTTAATTTTATCGTGTTTTTATAGAATTCTATTTTGTTTATGATAATCTGTTGTTTAGCTTAAATATTAGAATGTAAAGGACGTCATCCTAATAGAACATAAATTATCTAAAGGACCTGAGATAAATTGTTCGTCTTAATAACATTCCTGCGTAATGTACTTGTAGGAATGTCTCAAGGAGAAATTGAATGTCTAGCAGATAGTGCGACCACCCACACTATCCTGAGAAATAGACAATTGTTTGTTGATTTTACTCCTTATAATACCCCTGTGACTACGATCATCGCAAGTAATAATTGGGCGACGTACTGCTCAATTTTTGTTGCCAAACGACACAATTATTAAAGTCACAGAAGCTCTATATGCACCTAGAGCTAACCGCACCTTATTGAGTTTCAAGGATATCCGTGCAAATGGTTATCACTTGGAGACTCACTGTGAAAATGGAATTGAGTACATACTTATTACCTCCACTGAATGCGGAAGGAAGCGCATCTTAGAGAAACTAATAAGTCACTCTAGTGGGTTGTACACAACCACTATTAGGATTGTTGAATCCCATGTTGTTACCAGCGATGAACTGTTGGCAAGTGACTTATACAAGCTTTGGCACGACCGACTAGGGCACCCAGGTCGTGATATGATGATCCGTGTTTGAAGAACTCACATGGACATCCCTTCTTTAAAATGAAAAACAAAATGGGACAAAAGATTGTTACATTGCAGAGTAACAATGTGCTATCTAAAGTACCTGATGCACAATCTTTGCCTTCTAAAGTAATTGAAGCGCATCCCTTGTCCCATTCTTCAACGTTGTCCTTGTCGAAGGCACGTCACTCATTTTGCAAAGCTTGTTCTTTAGCAAAAACAGGATCGAGACCATCCTATGCTAAAGATACCAAAGAAAACATTCCATTTTTACAAAGGATACAAGGTGATATTTGTGGACCAATACATCCAGAATGCGGGCCATTCAGGTATTTTATGGTTCTGGTTGATGCTTCGACCCGTTGGTCACACGTTGCATTATTGTCCACAAGAAACACTGCATTTGCAAATCTCCTGGCACAAATTATACGTCTAAGGGCTCACCACCCTGACCACCAATCAAGTCTATCATACTTGATAATGTGGAGAATTTACATCTAAAGGATTTGATGATTTCTGTATGTCTAATGGAATTGACATAGAGCATCCCATACCCCATGTACACACTCAAAAGGTTACATATGATAGCTAGGGCACTGGTTATGCGTTCCAACCTGCCTGTTACAGCCTGGGGGTACGCCATATTGCATGCAGCTTTACTTATTCGCTTTAGACCCACTGCTAGCCAACCATTTTTTGCGTACCAGTTGGTAACTGGATATGAGCCTGATATTTCACATTTACGCATATTTGGTTGCGCCTTATACGTACCTATTACGCCCCCACATCGTACTAAGATGGGTCCACAAAGACGATTAGGTATTTATGTTGGATACGAATCCCCAACAATTATCCGCTACCCTTTGACAGGCGATCTCTTCACCGCTAGATTCGCGGATTGTCACTTTGATGAGACAACCTTCCCGTCATTAGGGGGAAGTAAGGAAAAGGATTTCCTACGAGAATGACATGAATTGTCGTGGTGTGTTCCCACGTTGTCTCATCTAGATCCCCGCACTTCAAAGTGTGAAAGTGAAGTGAAAAGAATTATCGATCTTCAGAATGTGGCAAATTCAATGCCTGATGCATTTACTGATATCTCTAAAGTGACGAGATCACACATACCAGCTGCAAACGTGCCTGCAAGGTTGGAAATCCCTGATAAGGGACATGGCACCTTAGATAGAGGTGTCCAGGCTACACTTAGTGGAACTGTAGCCGAGGCCGTGGCCCTCAAAAGGAAGAGGGGGAGACCACTTGGTTCGGTCGATACTCAGCCAAGGAAGAAAAGGGCGAGTAAGGCACAAAATGATCCATATATCATCAATGCAGATAATCCATCTCATGAAATTTTCTCTGATTACAGTTATGTCCATGAATCATTACTGGGGGACGCCCCGAAGTTTGAACTGATTCCAGAGAACAAAGAAATCTCTATGGATTATGAGAGTGCATACGTGTTGATGGAAAGATCCTCCACGCATATTGATGATATATTTGCGTATAGTGTTGCTCGAGAGATTATAGAGCATGACGATATCGAACCACGCTCTATTGCAGAATGCCTAAAGAGAGCAGATTGGCCTCAATGGAGAGAAGCAATCCTGGCAGAACTAAAATCACTGGCAAAAAGACAGGTATTTGGTGCGGTAGTGCTAACCCCACCAGGTGTAAAGCCTGTAGGACATAAATGGGTATTTGTCAGAAAGCGTAACGAGAAGAACGAAGTCTTGAGGTATAAGGCTCGCCTTGTGGCGCAAGGTTTCTCACAACGCCCTGGGATTGATTATGATGAAACATACTCTCCTGTAATGGTCGTTATAACGTTCCGCTACTTAGTTAGCTTAGTTGTTTCAGAAAGACTTGAAATGCAGCTTATGGATGTGGTGACAGCATATCTCTATGGGGATCTTGATTCAGAGATATTCATCAAAGTGGCAGACGGCCTTCCATTACCCAAATCAAATGACTCTAAACCACGGAGTGCGTTTGCAATTCAGTTGAAACGCTCACTTTACGGATTAAAGCAATCCAGACGGATGTGGTATACCCGTCTAAGTGATTATTTGATTGGGAAGGGATATACAAACAGTGAATTGTGCCCCTGCGTGTTTATAAAGAAAACGAGTTCCGGATTATAGGGCTGTCAACGGATGGAATTCCGACGGATTTTTGGAAATCCAATTCAGTTAGGCTTAAGACATATTGGAACTCCGATAGCCGATAAAATCCTATAGGATCCCCTAAATGGAAATCTGATTTCGATATGTTAAGCTAATCGGATATCGGAATTTTCCGATAACTTCCGCTATCTCAAAAAACAAGTGCTGCTACATGGGTTAACATATCAAAATTTATAAACCACAAGAACTCCTCAAGAACAGATTTCCTTAAATAAAATGACATATATATATCCATAAAAACAAATGAAGAACAAATCTAATTGATACACCAATCCCCAATTCTGTAATTGAATAACAGATCTAATTAATACAGTTGAGAAATGGAGATGAGAACAAGTTCTAAGTAATACATCAATTCCCACTTTTTTGCGATCTCAATCCATGATTAATATCTTCATTTCATTGTTGATCTAGTTTCACCCAAACAGAAACAAATCAAAATTATAATAGAACTAAAGCTTTAATTCTGCTGAAGGATTTCTGATTTCCTTAAATCGTCATCCAATCGAAAAAACACTGACGAGAATCAATAGATTAAACATTTTGTTTCAAAAATGAAAAACAATGGATTGATAATTCTTACCAAAACATCATACTCATAGATAGTACAAATTGTCAATCCTTATTTCATTTTTGCAATAACCAATTCAAGATCAACGAATGAATATGATAAGAAGATTTTGGACATGAGAGCCAGAGCGGAGAAGAAAGAAAGATGTTAGGAGTTTTGGAACGAAGAAAAAGAAAGTGGCGGAGAGAACAAGGCTAATTTATTCACTGTCTGGTGCTTTGACTTACACGTATACACTACTTATCTTATCTTCTATTCTTCTCTCGACACGATGACATCATTTACACATGGATGGGACTCATGGGAGATAAAAATTACTTATACATCCTAATGTTATCGGTATCGGATATTAACCTATCGGATTTAGCCTAATCCGTTGCCATGACGTTAAGGGAAAAAAATCCGTTAAGGATTCGGATCCGGAATCCGATATCCGATATAACGGATAAATTCCTATAGGAACTCAAATATTCGGAAACGGATGTCGGATTTCGAACTATTATTGACAGCCCTACCGGATTTGCAATTATAGTTGTCTATGTCGACGATATGAACATAGTAGGTACTCTTGACGAAATAAGAGAAACCGCGAGCTATTTGAAATCTGAATTTGAGATGAAAGATCTTGGGAAAACTCGAATGTGTCTAGGACTTGAACTAGAACATCGAGCTTGTGGAATATTAATCCACCAGTCTGCATTTGTCCATAAGATACTCAGGCAATTTAATATGGACAAAGTGCACCCAGCTAACACTCCCATGATTGGTCGAACTCTAGATGTACAGAAAGATCCGTTTCGTCCCAAGGAAGATGACAAAGGTGTATTGGAAGCTGAATATCCCTATCTAAGTGCAATAGGCGCATTATTGTACTTAGCACAGTGTACTCGACCAGATATCTCGTTCTCAGTGAACTTGTTAGCTAGATATAGCTCAGCGCCAACGCAACGTCATTGGAATGGTATCAAGAATATCTCCAGATACCTAAAAGGAACCATTGACATGGGTTTGTTTTATCCCTATGAAGACGTACGGAGAAATACTAACGAAATTGTAACTCCTTACACTGAAACCCCAAATAATGTTTGGTTGGTTTTGCTGATGCTGGGTACCTCTCGGACCCACATAAAGGTCGATCCCAAACTGGTTATGTGTTCACTATTGGGAATACATCGATATCCTGGAGATCAACCAAGCAAACCCTAGTGGCTACCTCTACGAACCACTCTGAGATTATTGTCCTGCATGAGGCAGTTCGTGAATGTGTATGGTTAAGGTCTATCATTACACATATTCGAGGGACATGTGGTTTGAGTTCCACCACTGAAGAGCCAACTTGCATTTACGAAGATACACTACAAGAAAATTGGTCTTTAGCGACACACCTCAACGTCGCCAAAAACATAAATTTCGTCGCCAATTCTATTTACCGACGATTTCTTTTCGTCGCTCACTGTGTCGCTAAATGTCCGTCGCTAAATGGTTACAGCGACCAAAACTTTAGAAACGTCGCCAAATGTTAAGTTGCGACCAAAACATAATTTGTGGCTGAAAAAGTAAATTTACCGACAAAAACATTTTATTGCCGCTAATGTAAATTATTAGCGACCACATATTTTCATCGCGGGAGTCATCATTCCTGCGACAAAATTTCCTTTTGTCGGTAAGCCAAACTTACTAATGGCTAGTGAAAGTGCCCCCTAAAGATTTATAGATTTTATTCAACACTTTATATTGTAATAATAAAGTAAAAACACCAAATCAAACAATCTGGAAGAATTGATGCATCATAAAATTTCATTGATTCATAGTCATATTTTACAATAATTAATTGAAACTAAAAAATTTACACATGATACTGATCAAAATTTTACAACCCATCAAGATATCAAGAATTTAAAATCATTCTATATGATGTGCTTCGCTGTATAAGTATATAGAAATCCACATAGTACATGCTGTATAAATAATGTGTCCATCTTCCATCACCCACTCCAATATCCATCAATCGATCAGGAGTACCAACTCAAGCAGATTTTGCACCTGCATAAACACCAATTCATTTTTATTTTTGAACAAGAGAAAAAAAAAATTGTTTCTTGATAAATACCAAGAAAAAGATCAAGAGGGTATAATTAAATTTCTTACAGATCTTTGCAACTCTGGTAGATACGCTGCCTTGATTTCCCATGGATTTAGTTGTACATCAATTCAATGCCATGACTTCTTCAATTTAGCCAACTGTTCGAAATCTACACAAAAAGAAGATTAACCGAAAGAGATGGTAACATAGATTTAAAATAAAAAACAACCCTTTATAATTTTTGATCGGGAGGAAGAATGAACCTGATTTGGGAGTTTTAATTATTTCAGATGATTTTCATCTACTTAGGGTAATAATCCAAAGATCAGAAAAACATGAAATGGAAAATTAAGGGAAGAAAGGAAATCTAGTAAGTCTAGATGAGGAGGAGAAAAAAGTACTGTAGTATAAATGAGAGGCGGTTTATAAGTAGTGAGTGGGATAATGGGAGGTTATACTTTCTAGCACATCCAAACCGTTTGATTAAAAATCAATATTTAATTTATTGTTGGATCTTGGAAAAAAAAATGGTCAGTTGGGATTTTCGATACGGAATTATGTAGTATGGAGATTGAGAAATTGACACATGTACTTACTATTCAGCAACATCAAGATTTTTTTTTTAAAATTTTTTAATTTATTTAACCAGTTGACCAGGCACACTAGTTTTTTTTATTTTATCGAAGACGAAGCAGCCTAGAAGCCAAGGTAAACAAAACTTATTGCATAGTACAGTACTAGTGAATGAGTTTGATTTAGCTACTTCCGATTCAAGATAAATAAATAAAAATTATTTTTACTGTACATTTGATTAGATTTATATATAAATGCCAGCAGTTCTGATTATAATCGCTCACTGTAGGCCCGACAATTTGGCGACCAAACTTATTAAAGCATCGCTATAGGACCGACCATTTGGCGACGTAAATGAATTATGTCCCAAAAAAATATCTTTAGCTACCACTAGTATTGTCGCCAAAGTATAGGTTTTGCGACAACTTCGATTTTTGTCGTTGTTCATATGATTTGGCTACAACATCGATTTTCGTCGCTAGCCATAATATTTAGCGATAAACTTAGCTACAATTTTTTTCTAATTATCGCTAAAATTATCATTTTGCGACCAAATTCTCCATCGTCGCTGTTTATCATTTACAGCGACGATATTACATGTGTCGCTACGGATTTCGTCGCTGTTGGCTCATTTTCTTGTAGTAATGCAGCTTGTATCGAACAGATGAAGCAAGGGTATATCAAGGGTGATAATACAAAGCATATATCACCAAAGTTCTTTTACAATCAGCAACAACAGTGTCTTCTAAACATTCAAGTCAGCAAAGTAAAGTCTGATGAAAATGTGGCAGACTTATTCACTAAGTCATTACCTAGGTCCACATTTGAAAAACATGTGAGGAGTATAGGACTAAAGAAATTGTCTGAACTTCCTTGATTACATGTGAAAGAGATGAGACTAAAGGAATTGTTCTGAAATCCCATGATTGTGTGTTAAGGACTAAAGAAATTGTCCAACATCAGGGGGAGCATCTAGCGGTATGTTGAACACTTTTCCTTCAACGAGGTTATTTTTCCCACAGGGTTTTGTTACTCGGCAAGTCAGTAATACCGGAAATGCAATCAGGGGGAGCATCCAACGATGCAATTAAGGTGTGTTGAACTCTTTTTGCGTCACCGAGGTTATTTTTCCCACAGGGTTTTGTTACTCCATCGGCAAGGTTTTTTCCCACGGGGTTTTTCTGTTCTAAAAGTTGTGAAGCAACGAAGCAAAGTGATCGACTTCAACGAAGACACCTTACTTGGATTTATCGCATTGTACTCTTTTCCCTTCGTCAAGGTTTTGTCCCATTGGGTTTTCCTTGTCAAGGTTTTAACGAGGCAACACCAGCGAGTCCAACTCCAATCTTAGTTTCGTAAAGATTGTACACTTTTGAAGTCCTTACAATTGACCACACAAGGGGGAGTGTTATAGGACCTATGGTCCATGTGTGTGGGCAATGATATGGGCTAGCTAGTAGGCTAAACACATGTCTCTCTTCATGTACAAGACTAAGGCACTTGTCTTGGTACCTTCATGCAGAGACGGATCTACATGAGGACAAAGGGGGACAGTTGTCCCCCCTAAAATCTTGAAAATTATAAATTTAGCCTTAAAAATTACAGTTTTTATGAAATTGTCCCCCCATTAATTTCTAAAACTACTTAAAAGGACTTGCAAAGTGCAAGTTTTTAACTAAATATCAACAATTTACTTCGAAAGCTACTAATAGCGGCCTTGAACTGTGTCGATTGTACGCGATAAACCTCTAAAAAATTTCGGCGGCCTACGGCCGCCATTTTCTCACCATAATATTACCATTGCTAGCCATATTTGTCCCCCCAAACAAGAATTTCTGGCTCCGTCACTGCCTTCATGCAAGCTAGCACTTGGCTTGCTACAACCACCACTTGTCTCTCTACTTCACTTGAGAGCCATGCATCCATCACTATAAATAGCTTGTATTTGGGTCATTTGTAAACACACCAAGAAGCATTAATGAAATCCTTCTTCTCCTCATTTCTCCTTTGTCTGCTACTTGTTATTTAGTTTGTGTTTGCTAGTCATCTAATAGTTATATAGCAATTAACTTGAATAAGACCCTATTTGTTAATATTTTATTGGTAAATTTCTTTCTCTCATTATTACTTTATCCCATAATGCAAAAATCACTCATTCCCTTAAATATTCTATCAAAATAAAAGTTATGGAGTGTGTTTTGCACTATACCCATAACCCTTGTTTTAAACAATAGTTGAGTACAGATACTTAAAGTATTTCTTTGGCGATCAGGATTCATTATGCGATTAGGATTTTGAATATGAAGGAGACTATGCAATGAGATCTTGTTATTCGTTGCCGAAGTGTTAAGAAAGGTACTGATCCATCATCAATGCAGTACTAATCAGCATACGAACAAAGTAGCCATCAAAAGATTTTTTTTTAGTGTATGGTAAGACAATTATTTTACCTGAAAAAGAGTGAATAGGGACACAGTTCCATTTTACACGAACAGAAGCACAAAAAATGAATTACAAGAGGTTAGTCAATCGTGATTTAGATAGATTTTTAGGGAATTTCAATAGAGATTTTAGGAGAGTCTCCAAAATCTCTTGTTATTGGATAGAGATTTTTTTAAGTCATTTAAATTCTCTAGAAATCCATGTTATTACATTGAGACTCTTTGGGAGTCCCTCAAACACCCATGTTATTGGATTGAGACTTCAAAATCATTGATTTGTTGGTTTTAGAGATTTTTGGTGACTTTTATTGAAAAAAAGGCACGGTAGAAATCGCTTCTACATATGTGAGATTTTGGTAGTCTTGCATTTTATATTTGTGGAGATAAAAAATGGTGGCAAAAAATTGTGATTTCATAATTTGGCATGATTATACTCATGGTGACACAAAATTCCACGATGGAAGAAAAAGATACTCTTTACAATTTTGAAATTATTTGGGAGATAATTTAGATTTGATGTCAAATTTGGTTTATTAGTTCTTATGACGAATAATTATATACTTGCGCTTGCACTCGTTAGGATTGTTACTTACAGCGTTGTCCATTTACGGGGTGGCAATCAAATGAGAATTCTTTTATTTTAGAGAGATTATTAACTTAACGAGTATTAATTTAAACAGTTTCTACAGTATGGACATTATTCTTTTGGGGAGGAGAAAAAGTTTTTTTTTTGGTGGGACCCACAAATACTGCCCACACCAAATCCAAATGCAAATGCACACAAACCAATGGTTGGTTGACTGTCTGGACAACAGGCGGGAAAATAGGACCGTGAACATATCATTCTTGCAGTTTTATCTTAAAAGGCCTCAATATTATGTCGATGAAGTGTTTTTGTTCCCAGCATTTTACTTCAACCCTTCCTTTTCTATGAGAATTTTTCAGGAGATTTGTAAATGAAAAATATGACACAGTATACACATTATGCAGCTAATGAAAAGATACAAAAGCTAATTAGGACATTAGAGTGGATTCCATTCTTGGCACAAGCCTTTAATGGCTTGCAGCTGCAAGACTAAAACTCATTCCTGGCACAGGCATTAAATGGCTTGGAGCTGCATTGACTATGCCTGCACCTTTCCATAGTTGCTTCTGTGAATTTTGTTTGATTTTACGTACCAAGCATCTTACTAGACAATTATGCCGTTTGATTCTCCTTCGAATTTTGTAATTTCATTGACCCATAGAAAAAATTAATCGCATGTAGTTGGTTCCAGCCTTCCGGGTCACTGAAAAGCAGATATTGACTGCTGTTTTATCATTCATGCGAAAAAGTAACAAAGATGGCAACTAAATGGCTCTGTAACTGGCCGCTGAGTGTCGTGCCTTTCTTCTCCCTAACTTTTACACACTAAACACTAAGAAACTGTTGCATACTTGTTTGTATTGATGCAATCCAGCATAACCACAATTGATGCATGACCCCCACACTGCCTAGGCCATTAGTGGTCTAGTTGCAGCTTTAATTCCATCTCATTGCTCATTGCGCTGTTATTGTTTTGCATGAGCTAGTGGGAGGCATGTGGAGCTGCTGCGCCTGCGTAGTTGTTGTGGGTGTTAATGCTTATCATTTCAAATTTTGGTGCGACTTTAATCTTTGGAATACTTGTTGCTTTTTACTGAAATTGGAACAGACACCAAAAGCATCATTGTTCATAACTTTGCATAAAAACAGAAATTAATTATTGTTGAACTCCATTTGTTTCCACACTCAATTGATCTCTTTTCAATTAAATACAAGACCTGAATTTGCATCTACCCCGTACTTGCAATCACTTTTTTGTTTCATTTAGCAAGCTAGCCTCGCAATGAGAACTTATTCATTAAACTCCATTTATACCCTGAAGATGTATGGTTGAGAGAACAAATTTACAACCCGCAACTACCTGTCTGTTGACATTAATCGAGGATCATTGATATTTTGTGCACATATGGTTGGGTGATATACAAACGAAATGAATTCAAAACTTATTAGCTTTAAATCCTGCAGGTTGTCTTAAAGCCAACAACGGATGGAGTTACTCTAGGAGTAGGAGTTGACATGTTTGTTTGAGAAAGCTTCACAGTCCTAACGCTAGATTGGCTAGTAGGCCTACTCTTGTGCTAGAAATGAAAACAAAATATACTCATATATGGCATGTATAGCGCATAACAAGGAATTGGAGGATGAATCAAACCAGAAATCCATACGTTTAATTAGCCATAATTTTCCCTCTAGTACCACATATGATATCCCAGCAACAGACTCTTTAACTATCTGTGTAAAATCAAATAGAACTGCTTCTTTTTCGTCTATTGGATACCAAAGGATCCAACCGAAGACAAACAAACCAAATCTAAGAAATAAAACATCAAACCTCTTTCTCTAGTTCGGTCCTAATTTCTTCGGGGCTCCTCCTCCTCCTCCGTTCAATTATGCATGAACTTGAGGGGGTATTTGGTGGTGCAACGTCCTTTGCTCAGCGCAACAACCCACACAGAGTGTGTCCAAATCTTCGTGAAGCGGAAAATTAAACCCTGGGACTTGTTGAAACAGCCGAGTCTATGTGACGTGAAACAAATCGCAACAAGCTACACAACAGAATCTTTGTTACATGACACATGAATTTTGCTAACACCAAAATTTTCAGCTAGCCTGGTAACCAGCTTGAGCACCTTCTAAGGTGTGATGAAATTCAAGATACAGCATGCATAGACACCCCACTCAATGCCACAACTGGAGCGCCAGTTCGATCAATTATAACTACTCCAAAGCCTCCTTCGGTACGAGGTTTCCTATCGCACCCATCTACAAGTGCCCCGTAGAACTTGCTTTCATCAGTTTTATACTTCCCAAAGTTCATTTTCATTAAACAAGATAATATCAGTTTTATACCCCGTCTAGACTACACTATTTTCTGCACCACATACATATGTGACATGCAATAACCATGCCAATATCATCTATACAAAGAATGTGCAGATTGAGCATCATAGTGGTTGCGATCTTCTCCACTGTCTATCTAGTGATAATGCCGTAACAACCATAGCGCTTGCTTACTCTCATCTTTAACACCTTGGATGCCACCATCACTTAATCTAGCCTTTGGCCACTCCAAAAATAGTTTCCAACAGGCTAGACCACACCGTTATCTGCGGCACATCACATGCAATAGCCAAGCCAATAACATCTATCGAGCGCGTCAGGATTGAACACCGTAGCTAAATATCCAGAGACACAACCATAACACTTGCTTACCAAAACAAAAAAAACATTTCACATATTTCATCCTTGGATTCCACCATCACTTGCTCTAGCCTCTGGCCATTCCACCTATACAACTTGCCTAATGCTGCTGTGTCAGAGGGACAATCTAAGTAGATAACCCATGACCCATAGGAGCTCCGTTTGATTACATGGGCCTTGGTCCATCTAATGTATCCACCATAAAATCCAGCAAACCTCTTATAAAGGCACCAGTTCTCTCTTCTTTTACAACATAAACACCCATCCAGCTTCCCTTCTCCCTCCCATCTCCAGTAAACTGAGATTTTCTAGCACCAATTCTCTACTTAAGATTCAGTTACTACTCTTGTCAAAGTGTTTTGATCTGATGTTATCTTTCAGTTTGAATCTACTTTCCTTTAAAATTTCATTTTCAGTTCAGTATCTTTAGCTTAGTTTCTTTACATTTTCTTTTCTGTTTTTTCTGTTCTCCAAGAAATGGCCTGTGAAGATCATATCTGAGGCTTTTTATGCTCATGTTTCTGTTGATTTTTTAGTTACAATGTTGAGAAAGATCAGATTTTGTAGTTGGAAGAAAAGAGAGTAACAAGTTAGATGAGAGTAGAAATCACTGTGAGTTGTGTGTACAATGATTTGATGTTGGTATTCACCGTTCGCAATGATTTTGCTCCCATCTTTTGGTTCTGCATTCTTCTTCTAGTTTTATCTGGTTTTCAGTGACATTTTAAGCTTCTTACATGATGATATCTTTAGGAAAGCCTACCAAATAAGGTGAGAGGAGATATCCTAACGTATTTTGAGTAGGAGCAAACACACAGAGGAGATCAGGATTCATGTTTGTACTCTCTGTACGTTTTGATATTCCTCCCATCTTCTGGTGTTTTTGCTTTCTTTGTTTATCTGGTTTTTCAATAGAAATTTCAAGTCTTTTTACATGATGATATGTCTAGGAAAGAGTTACCAAATTGGGTGAGAGGAAATATTATTATGTGTTGTGGATATGAGCAAACATAAGCATTGAACATGAGGATTAGACTGTTGATGTTCACCGTGCATAATGATATTCCTCTCATGTTTGGTTTATGTTCCTGGTTTTATCTGATTTTTCTGGTGAAATTTTAATTCTATTTACATGATGATAATGTCTAGGAAAGAGTTACCAAATTGGGTGAGAGAAAAGATCATAATGCGTTGTGGATATGAGCAAACACACAGTATAGATTAGGATTGGAGAATACTGTTCATGTTCACCGTGCATTATGACGTTTCTCTCATGTTTGGTTTGTTTTCCTGGTTTATCTGATTTTTTTTCACTAATTTATTCTTCTAGGCAGTTGAATGTTCTTGGCTCTCTTTCACAGTTCAGTCTAGGAAACATGATGATATCTCTAGGAAAGAACTCCATATGAGATGAGAGGAAAACTCATTTTGTGTTGGGAGTACAAACAAATTGGCACGCTGTTTAGTTTAAGATCAGTCAAGTTATTTGAATGTTTGTATTCACCGCGCAAAATGGTATTCCTCTCATCTTACTGGGAATGTTTCTAGTTTATCTGATTTCCAGTAGTCTTTTTATGGAAAACTTGTGAAAGTTGATGGTTGAAAAATCTCCATTTTTGAGTGGTCTCATATTCCATTTCCTTGTGGAGCCTGCGTACGTTGTGGCCATGAGACATACATTTCTTTTAGTAATTTTAGTTACTTGCTTTGATGGTTTAGCCTATGAGGATATCGAACAATAAAGAACACCTTCTTTCAGGACTGAATGGCTTAACGCCTAATTAGTGACATATTCTGCAATTCGAGGCTTAATCTTAATTTTCATGTTCTTTACATATAACTTAGCTTGTTTGGTTATGCTTGTTGAGAGTTTGCAGGTCTTGGTTTCGCAGGCCTGAAATTGCATTGTGCTGAATACTTGCAAGTACAGAGTTTAGATAGTAGTAGTAATCCTACAGCATGATACATCAAAGTAGCATATTTCATGGCTGCTGCCATTTTGCTTGGAGGAATCAATCCAGTGGTGAAATGAGATATCCTCTGTAGCAGTCTTAGCATATTTAGCTGTACTTCTACTTGGGTCTCTAGTTGAATCGACTGTGTTTTGACCAGTTTTAATGGATAAATTTGGGTCCTTTCATAGCTCAATCTAGTCTCTGTCGTGTCGAGCTCTAATTTGTAGTTTGATGATAATAAGACAGTGAATGTTTCAGATATGTCTTGCAGTTGATATTGGGGTACGTTTTGACTTTCATTGTAATCTTTCATAAAATGGCAGTGGAAGAAAATCACCTAGGATTGCAATCACCAAATGAGTAATTCTTGTAAGTCTAGTGTCTGCAAGTTGCAAATTTTTTCAAGTTTTGTGTTCTCAAATACCAGGATGAGATTACTAATAGCATTGTAATGAATATAAGTTTCTCAAGACTCTAAAGATCACAGAACCATTCAGGTAGAGTAGAATAGAATTTTAACTCAAAAATTCATTCTGTGCATCATTGATAAACATATCCCAATCCCAATCATAAAGTGAGTATAAATGTAGGTGTTGAACTTGCACTGTGCATAATTCTTGAGTCTTACAAGTATATATATGGTGGGTACAATGAGTTGCATCGTTGGTAATTGAGACAACTCTGTTGACGGTGCAAATTTGGATCCATGCAAGAAAATGTAGTCTCCATTGATCCCCAGTCTTGTGTATGGCCAAACATTACAATGTGCAAATCCAGTTTCTTTGCTCGTTGTAACCTGTAAATTGATAAATGATAATAAGAAACCATCAGAATACAGTTTTTCATACTTGCTTTCCAGTTTATATTGGGGTTTGTTTTAAATCGTTTAGTATGGCAAGGATAGCAATGTATGAAACCTCCAAATGAGTAACCCCATTCTTAAATGGGATACCAAGTTGGTGAGTAATGGAGAACATACAAAAGCTTAGGACATTAGAGTGAATCCCATTCTTGGTACAAGCATTTAATGGCTTGCAGCTGCAAGACTAAAACCCATTCCTAGCACAAGCATTTAATGGCTTGGAGCTGCATTGACTATGCCTGCACCTTTCCTTAGTTGCTTCTGTGAATTCTGTTTGACCTAACGAAGCAACTTACTAGTCAATTCTGTCGTTTGATTCTCCTTGGAATTTTGTAATTTAATTCCCTCATAGAAAAACTTGGACGCAGTAGTTGGTTCCAGCCTTCCAGGTCACTGGATGTATTGACTCTGTAATTGGCCGTTGAGTATCGTACCTTGCTTCTCCCCAATTAACACACCGAGAAAAGTGTTGCATAGTTATTTGAATTGATGCAGGCATTACCACAATTGATGGATGATCCCCCACACTGCCTAGGCCATTAGTGGTCTAGCTGCAGCTTTAAATCATCTCATTTCTCATTGGCTGTTTCAGTTTTACATCAGCTATTTTGAACTGGTTTCCCATAGGGTAGTGAGAGGCATGTGGTTGCTGCGTAGTTGTTGTGAGTGTTAATGCTAGTATTTCAAATTTTGGTGCGACTTTAATCTTTGGAATACTTGTTGATTTTTACAGAAATTGGAACAGACATCAAAAGCATCATTGGTCATAACTCCATATATATTTTCACTCAAGTCTCTTTTCAATTAAATACAAGACCTGCATTTGTATCTGCCCTGCACTTGCAATCACTTCTTTGTTTCTTCAAGGGGAGAACTTATTTATTAAACTTCATTAAACATGGAAGAAGTATGGTTGACATAACAAATTTAAGGTTACCATACTTATTTATTAAACTTAATTATTTCTCCAAAGTTAAGCTTTCACAGTAATGTTTGAAGAAATTGGCAACAGCAAAATAGCTTTTCAACTTCGAACCTTCGGGAGGAACAGTGTTGTGATAATTGGACAGTTCCTCCGTGCGCATTACCAATTCGTTGATTAATTTGAACACCGTAGCTATATATAACCAGAGATACAACCATATTGTTACAACCATAACACTTGCTTACCAAAACAAAACAAAAAGTTCACATTTTTCATCCTTGGATTATACCGTACCTTCTCTGGCCTCTGGCCACTCGACCTACAACTTGTCTAGTGAGACAACCCATGGGCCAAAGCAGCTCCGTTTGATTACATTGGACTTAGTCCATTTGGTATCCACCAATAAAATCCCCCAATCCAGCCAACCTCTATATAAACCCCCAAATCTCTTCTTACAACATACCATCCAGCTTCTTTTTTCCTCCCATCTTTAGAAAACTAGTCCTCAAACCAAATCTCTACTTCATCTATCACTTCACTTCGGATGAACTTAACATTCAGTATTACTCTTGTTTAAGTGTTTTGATCTCATGTTAGCTTTCAGTTAGCTTAGTTTCTTTGCATACTTTTTCTTCTTTTTTTTTCTGTTCTCAAAGAAATTGCCTGTGAAGGTCATATCTGAGGCTTTTCATGCCTTTTTTTTTTTCCCGTTGTTGTTTTTTCAACTAAACTGTTTAGAAAGATCTGATATTTGGAAAAGAGTACCTGAGATTTTGGCTAATTGTTTTGTGCAGATTTTTAAGTTTTCTTATTCTTCTGTTTAAGTTGCTTTAAAGTATTTTCATCAAAAAAGTCTTTCTTCTAGTGTTTCTATGGCAAGCAATAATGTTGTTGGAGGTACTTCGTGTGCCATTTTGTTGGAAAAACAGAATGTTATTGTATTGACTTCAGATAGAAAACAAGTATTTTATGAGTTGAAGCTTATTAGAACTACTAAAAGGGGGATAAAAATTGAAGAAAACATACCTCATGAGGGTATGTTCATCTACATTTTAATTTATGTACCTATAATTCCTTATATTTCTTTAGATTTTGATAATACGTATAATCATTTATTAATTTTTTGAGCCAAAAAAGGTTTAAGTGTGGGCTGGTGTTGGTCATGATGGAGGAAGTAATGGGATAATTGCAAAAAAAAAATCTGATCACTAACTTAACTGTTGGTGTGTTCCTAAATTTTGCAGACGAACCCAAGGAGAGAATGACTGACCTCATAGATAAGTTTGGATTAACATTTGTTGGTTCGCTAATAATTGTCGAGGAGTGGTTGGCTGATCTTTATGAAAATGTTAGTATAAACCCAATTTTACATTATAACTGGTGGTTGATTGCTCTATTATGTTTGTACAGATATATACCATACAATATACTAATTTTTTTTCTCTTTACACATTAGGTAACTAATGCATCCTCCTTAGAGGATTGCCGTGACATTCTCAATGCATTCCGTTTGGCCAACATTGCAGATAAATGCACCATGGATACCGTCGAACTCTTCTTGGCTGGATGGGATCGTGAAGAAAACATGGTTCCAAATAACTTTATCATTGTTATAGTTTGTTTAAGTATTAAAATGGCATGCAAGCATTTATACTTAACTAATTGGTACACTTTAATTAGCTGACATGAATTCTTTCTCGATCTGTCTTATGTGGAAAGTCTCATTTCGTTTTTCAATTTCTATTTTTTGCCAGCTAAAAATTTATCATTTCCACAATGGTGGATGCACACGGATAAGGGGTGCTTATTGTATTGGCAAGGGCGGAAGTGCTGGATGCATGGCTCTTGCTCACTTGGGGTGAGATTTTTACCATTTTTTTGAAAATTTCAACTCCAGTATATTTCAAGTATTGATTTATTATTCTTTTAGCGATTCTTTAATTCATTACTTGGTTTTTCCTAGTCCCATCGAAACTTGGAAGGAACAAGAGGCCGTAGAAGCCGGTCGACGTGCTATTTATGATGCGGTATATTGTTCTCTCTTGTGTTAGCTTAATTTTTTAAGCCGAATTAGTTTATTCTTAAAATTTAATGCAATCAATCATCATGGCAGTTATGGTTATCCGCCCAAATGAGAACCCTGATCGTGTCACGTATGAATACCAAACGATGGGTACTTTAAGGAGGTTTGGACTCCAAACAACTTATATGCAGGCTTTCCATGAAGGTGTTGGAACGAGTAAGTATAATTAGTACTTAATCTTCTGTGTGATAAAATACAAAATGTTGGGTTTGAGGTTTAGTTATATATATTCCAATGGCAAACATTTTAATTGAGTTGGTAGAAATTTGTTTATGCTTCAGTATTCAGTAGGCTTATGTACTAATGTGTTAGTGGTCAGCTAATTAAGTCATGGGTTAGAATTGCATACAACTCTGTGTGCCTTTACCACCCTCTCCATTCTCTCTCTATCTTGTTCCTCAACATTTTTACATATACATCAAATTAGAAATTGATTGATAATCTGGGTTTTGTTACTCATTGGTATTTGGCGTAATATTCTTTGTTATCAGTTTGTTAAGTTTGGATTACGGTTAAAGACTTGCTGTTGGTGTTTTTTTGAAATGAATAGGTTCTTCTCTGTTATGGGTTTGTTGATAAAGCTGAGGTTTGTCTTGGTTTGTACATAGGTAATACAGGGAGATCTGATGAGCATGGAGTCTCAATTGGGACGACCACTGCTGCTTTTGTGCTGAAAAAAGTTGGTTGTATCATTTTAGGTGCGGACAAGGAAAAGGGGAATATATCAGGCTCGACTAAACGTAAGGATTGTTTGGTTTTACAGTAAATACTGTTGTAACTTGATTGTGTATTTGATTATTATTACTAACTTGTTTGGTTTGCTGTATACATTTTATCGGTTGTAGTAAAAACAGATAAGGTATTCCAGCTGGGAGAAAATTTAGAAGATGTCGAACTGCCACAAGGCTATACAAGGGCTGGATATGAGAAGGACGTCGATTTTATGAGAGCTCAGCTTGATACATATGTAAGTTTGTAAAATTGCATTTTGCTTAAGCTGATGTTTAGTGTGTTTTACAATATCTGTTGTCTACATTTTTAGCTGTTATTTGTGCTCGTTGTATAGGTCAAAGAGAACAGAAACTCCTCGGATATCACGAAAATGCCAGAGCATGTGTTAAGGAGTGTTTTTGATAGCAATGATCAGATATCTGCCAAACACAAAGGGCACTTGTTACTTGGTGGCTACAACAAAGGGTTGGTTGTACCTGAACCACATCTCTACTACATCAGCAGTTCAGGAGTGCTGGATTTGACAAATGTCAGAGACATAGTGGAACTACAAAACCGGTTCCAAACCGGATCCGGAGCAGGGGCAGCATTTTACGTCCTTAATGAGAAGTATGATCCTACCATGGAGGAGGAGGACGGAATTTTCTTAATTCTAGAGACTATTTACAATGGGATAAAAAATGACAAATATACCGGGGAAGCAATTGAGTATATGGTAATACGGTCTAATGGGTCTGTTGAGAAAAGGGAAGTGTCAATCCGCCAATTTGAAGAAATGAGGAGGCAAAGGATGCAGCAACGTGTTTGATTAGTGATCAGTACCGTGGGGTTGTTGAAGACGAGAGACCCTATAGTCATCTTCTTGTTCTACCTGCAGAAGTTATGGATTGCTTTCATCGTAGCAGTAGCACTAATAGTAAAGTAGAAGTTATGGGATTGTTATTCCCTTGCTTGTAGGCTAATATTTTGTTCCCCGTAATTTCCTTTCCTTGAACAATTTTACTTTATCCATTAGACATTTGTCAAAATTGTTTTTTGATTTCGATATTGTAAGACTCTTATGCAAGCATCTTCAGTTGGGTATTAACTTCTCTACATAATACTATATTAGTTATGAACTTGTCTTCCTGTAGTGCCTTCTTTTTCCAAGTTATTTCTCAAAATTTATTTGCGTGCTTGGTAGAGATGGGTACAGACTACCATTGTGGTAGCCAAGGAGATGCCCGCTTGATACAGTGGAGAATTTAAAGGTAATCAGAAGAGTTTATTGCTTGTTCGCCTTTAATATCTCTGGTATTTTAACTGTCAGCAAATCATTGATTACCCTGAAGGTTTGGATGCTGGCATTAAAGCTAAGGTGAGCCACACTGAGAGTGGGAGTAGAAAATTATTGACAAGTTTTTAAGTAACAATTTGTCATATGAAGTTTGACATTCTGGGTATTAGGGGCAAAGCTCTCGTAGGTTATGACCGATAAACACAACTAACTCCTTTTACGGTCACAAGTAAAACTAGAAAGATTCCCTCCTCAAATTAAATGGATGTAACAGGTATATTTTGATTGGCTATTTTAGGGACCCCTCGTTCTATTAGGGAGACTCCCCTAATGAAACAAAATAGGGATATTTTGATGGTAATTAGAATCACCCCTTATATTTAGATATGATTAGTATTACTGATTTTAATTAGGTTAGTTAAGTTATTGTTAATTATAATCTACACGAAATTACAACCATTATCACCCCCGCTGCTACCACCACTGCTGCTGCCACCACCACCGCCAACACCACCACCATATTTTCGGTTGAGTTAGTTTTAAAAACCAGACAAAACCATTCATGGCAGCACTTTCGGTTGGGTTAGAAAAACATTTCCAGACGAAAATATGTTGTTGCGGTTAGATTTGTTGACCAAAATCCAGACGAAAATAAGTTTCGGTTGTGACAA
>JAJJMA010265430.1:0-10159 GCA_023529015.1 Papaver nudicaule | reverse complement strand
GTTTGCCATTCTTAGTTCTGACTCTCTTGAATTTATCCGCTCCTTGTATTGCCCTTAAGGAGTTAGAGTGATTTCGATCTTTATTGGCTTCCTTGTTATTGGCAGCTTCAAAGATTCGAATAATATTCATGAGTCTGGCCGCTTTCTTTTGCAGTTTGTTAGCATACTTGACTTTACATCTGTACACATGGCACTGCTTGTAACCATGTCCTTTTTTAGCACAATAGTTGCATTTAACAAGGCGTTGCCTGTGTTTTGTAGGGATGATTACTTCTTTGCACGATGTATCACTAGAAATTGTGTCCATGGGGATGGGACATGTTTTTAGTTCTGATTTGGAGTCACCCGCATTATCAGAGTTGACACATTCTGCAAAGAAAGCTATTTCACTTTCTTCATCAGCTGAGTAGTAAACATCAGACGAATCGTCAAGTGTAGCAGCAAAGGCTTTCCCTCTGGTATATTTCCTCGGGTTGGGACATTTTTCGGCCAAGTGACCAAAACCTTTGCATTTATAGCATTGTGGCATATCATCATCATCATCTCCCCTTTTGTTCCCTTCTTTAGGTGGGACTCTATCATGAGGCTTAGGAGTTAATGGTGGGGCATTCTTAATGAATCGTTTACCTCTCTTCTTTAGAAGATCTCTAAACTGACGAGTTATCAAGGATATCTCTTCATCGGATTCATTCCCACTATGATTGCCGGAGTCGGTGTTCGAAGTACACTCTTCGAAGTACACCCTAAAAACCAATGTTTTTAGGGTTACTTTGCTCATGATCGAAGATTTTTAGCTTGGCAACAAGGTCACTTCTTGTTATATCTAAGCCGTGTACTTCCTGGATGGCATGTTTCTTTGACTCGTATCTCGAGGGTAATGACCTCAGAATTTTACACACAATGTCCCTTTCCGGAATAGCTTTACCTAAGGTGTGACAGGCATTCACTATTTCAGACAATTTGTGGTTAAATTCTTCAAAGGTATCATCCTCAAGCATTCGAAGGTTTTCCCAGTCAGACATGAGGTTTTGAAGTCTAGCTTCTTTTTCTGCTGAATTCCCTTCGAATACGGTCCGTAATCTATTCCAAGCCTCGTGAGAGGTTTCATATGTGACCACGTGATGGAAAAGATTAACTGCATGAATGATAGCATTAAGCCCATCATAGTTTGCTTGGCGGCTAGTGTTTCCACATCATTGTAAACCACTATGTCTTTGAGGACAGTTTCACCGTCAACTTGAACAGTTGGTGGTGTATATCCCTTTTTGACATAAACCCAAATTTCAAAGTCTCGGGCTTGCAAAAACGAAGTCATTGCAGTCTTCCACCATAGGTAGTTTGTGCCATCAAACTTTGGTGGTACATTACAAGCTCTTACGCTTTGGTCCATAACTTACAAGACGCGATAAACACAGACAATTACGTCTTTAATGTGTTCACCGGATCTGATACCAATTGAAAAAGCAGGGGTACCGAAATACAACCAACTTTTCGTTTGGGCTCGTGAGACTTATGGTCAGATCTGGACGATCTCAAAAATCAATATCCAGATCTGTTAACCTGAGTTTGGATCACAAGGATCAGTCCAACGCAAGACAGGGTCTTGGTAAATCCAAGGGATGGATTGAGGACAACGATCAGGTTTATTAATAACGTACTTCTTGTGTTTGCTTTAATTATATAATCAGAGAATATAATGCGGAAAGTAAAGCACACAAGACACCAAAGATTTTTTTAACGAGGAAACTACAACTTGTAGAAAAACCTCGGGACCTCGTCCAGACTGAACACCGCACAATACAAACTGACTACAAACACTAGCCTACTATAAGAATTCGGTCTGGGATGTAGCAAAGACCAATTCCAACCCTCTAAGCGAACTGGCTACTGTCACACTCCTTACGTCTCTAGATCCCCCACAGATCGTCACGCACATGATTCCCCTAGCTGACGTCCTTTACAGGCCTAGGAGTTGCTTTAACCGCTGTTAAAGGCTTGTGTCAACAATTCCGGCTTTGCAACCTCAATTGTCAACGTATGTTTGAACTGTCCTCTATACGTTTGACATACACAAAGTGACTTCCTTCGGATTGCTCCAGGTCATACGGAAATCTACTTACAAGCGGGGGCTGACAAGTAAACCGAGTAAACTATGCCCAACTTGTCTCTACCTCAGTTGTACACGAAGAGTCAATTAAGAAACTTATACAACTGGAGCTAACTAGGTCTTACAACACCGAGTGCAACCGTGCGTTGCTTCCTTTCGAAACCCTGTGTGTAACGTATCAGTTCTTGAATGGCCTTATATCAGAAGAGAAGGACCGTAGAATAGACAAGAACGTGATCAGGTTACCAAGGTTACAGGTTACTCCGATTTCAACCACTAAGGTCTCAATCTCCTACCTGTGCTTCCCAACTCTCAAGAGAAGTCTTTATAGTCGTAGGTAAATCCCGTGAGGAACTGCTACCTAATAGAGGATGACTATACCACAACAAGCGTTCACCGAAGTGAAAAGAGTTTACGATCATTTCCCTAAGGACCTTCACGTATGCTTGATGCTTGCGGTATTTGTCCATAGCCACCTCTATTTATAGCACTCAATAAGATAGGTTGCTTTGGAATTAAGAAACTAATTACTTGTCCCACAAGTTTATGAAACCCTAACTTGCAAACCAAGTAAAAGAGATTTATCTCAATTGGAAATCATTAATCATTTATCTGCCAAGTGTTTTGTTAGCTCAAAAACACTTCAAGATAGAGATCCAACAGACCAGAGATAATCTTTATCTTATTGACACATTGAGAACCGTTAGATGGACCACATAAGATATTTTCGTGATAATCCAAGTCCAACTAAGAGATAAAGGTGTGTGGGTATAAAATCTGCATAGGTGCATCATGTTCTATAACCCTCAGATCTCATACTCACACACACAGTAACTCATATATTATGCAAGGTACGAAGACCTCAAGAACAATATCGAAGACATGTAAAAAGGACATTAGTCAAAGGACTAAACGCATCAAGATTATATTTCTGTTTTGCTACTACATGGATATAATCCTAAGGAGCTAGAGGAGATACAGACCTAATCCCTCTCTCGCCACTTAGGTTACCCCCCAAAATTCCAACCCTTACAATGTTTTCCAAGCTCGCCTTATATAGGCCGAGCTGGGTGGTTTACAGCTAATAAGACAAGGGACTCAATCGTGGTGGTGTCAGTCCTTGTCAAGTAAGGCGGTTCCTTCGGCGGTACTCCGAAGATGGTTCTGGGGCTTCGGTCATTCGAGGCAGGGTCTGAATCCCTTTCTTCTGATTCTTCACTCGGTGTCTTCGGACTTATCTTTCTTGGGTTTGGTCCGAAGCTTCGCTACTTCTTCCTTTGGCGTGATCTTGCTTCTTGGATCTCTGACACGTGTCCCGAGGGGTTTTACCCTCCACAATTTGCCTCTTTTCTTGTCCGAAGATCGAGGAGGTTCGGAGAAGAAAACCCTTGGTGCCTCGTCTTCTTCGACACGTGTCCCTCTTTCGGTTTCTTTAACTGACACACGTAACCTTTAATTGTTTTTCGAAACCCTCGCCCTTTCTTCACCGGCTACCTACTGCACTGGTTCCATCCTTTTTTATTTAAATTCGCTTTCTCTCGCCTTTTCTTCCCTCTTTCTTCCTCCCCTTTTTTCATCGCTTTCCGAGACGTCTGACTGTTGGAACTTTTCTCTTCTGTATTCTTTTTTTGGTCATGGTAAGCTTTTGAGGTTTGTCCCCCACCATTTTGTTTGGCCTTTGTTTGCTACTCCTTTTAACTTTTTCCTTTGCTTCAGGCTTCTGAAAGTACTTCTTCCGGTAAGGTGTTGCCTCGGAAAATCGTGGATCCTCAGAAAATTAGTTGGGAAGAGAGGGCGCGAATTTATGGGTTTAACCAAACTCTTTTTCCTTGTCGAAGCTTGGGTAGGGAAATTCTGTCTCCTGAACTGCTTTCTGCTCAAAAGTGTAGTAATAAAAGATTGATCGTTTCCGGCGAACAACTCGGTGCCGGTCTTCCTATTTCGTTGTACAATCCGTCCAATCCTCTTTTTTATGAGATTTATTCCAAGATCATCCCTCCTTGTGGTGTGATGCAATTGAACGAAAATTCTATTCGGGTTATCAGCGAATGGGTTGCTCGTTCGGAGGGTAAGTCGCATTACTATAAGGAACTTTCCGAGGAGCTTAAACGTTCTCCAGATTTCTGGACTGCCGAGAATTTTTTCAAGTACTACAAGGTGGAAAAAACTTTGCTCAAGGAGAAAGCTCCCTGGAGTGTGAGCTTAGGTAAAGTGCCGACTCTTCTCATGCTCTAGGTGATGTGGACCTTGCTAATTGTAAGAGAAATACGCTTCTTCGCCACTCTAGCGACGAGGTGTGGTTTTCAAAACCCGTGCTCATCGAAGGTCTCGTTCTCTATGGTTACGAAGATGAGGAGGGGAGAGTTGATCGTACGAAGTTTGAGGATGGGCATGATTTTCCTGTTGCTGATTTCTACAGAATTCACTTCTCCGAAGCGGAGCGTAAGAAGTCTCAGGAAAAGATTGCTCTTGGCAAGATGAGGGTAATATGAAGTTGATTTTTCGTTAATTGTTTTTTTTGAATCATTTTGTTCATGTGTCTTCTTGTTTTTTCAGAAAATGGAGCAATGGAAGTTAAAGAACCAAGAGGCTTCAGAGCATAGCGATGATCCGAATAAGAAGAGAAAAAGATCTTCGAGGTCTGTTTCTGCTGGGAAGGGAGGAAATGGTCAGGTGATAAACACTTCCTGCCTTAGCTACGCAATAGGTATGGATATCTGTCTCTGTTTAGAGCCTGACAAATTGACTACTTTTCAGCAGAACGAGGTGCTGTCGGTTGACGATGGTGCTGCGAAATTTTCTTTATGTGATCCGAATCGAAAGAGGAATGCTACTGTGGTTCCAAAGAAAGGAGGTGTGAAAGCCGCCATCCCCGCTGTATTACCGAAGGGGCCTTCCATAAGAGTTGTTAACAAAAGTTTAACTGATTTGTCTGCTGTGATTGTGGAAGAAGTGGATGATGAAGAAACCGAAGATGAGAGGCCTCAGATTTTTAAGAGATTAAGAAGGGGTCCCGTGAATGAGCGCCTTCTTCGTGGGTCAGCTGCAATGCCGGCTTCCCGAATTGTAGTACCATCACAGGGACCTTCCTCTTCTTCTTTTTATGGTGATAATGCCTCCAATCCTAGCCAGCTCGATATGAATTTGAATGAATATGGTCCAATGATCTTCTTATAGGCTCTTCTCTAGATTTACCGGCATCGATTACTGCAGGTACTCCTTCGGTCCCTAATATCTTTGTTCAGAGGCCGTGCTCAGATGCCGAGGCCCGAAATTTCTTAGAGCAGAGTTCTCTTCCTATCCCGTATGCCAATGATTTAGCCAATCATCTGAAGGCACATGCGAGAGATCCTCAAAATCATCCTTTAGATCCTTCGGTGTCCGAGTTTCTTTCTCAAGTTTTTTCTGGCTCCTGGAATAGGAGTACTCTTGCCTCAGCAGTTACTAATCACCTGTCATTTATTGAAGCTGTGAGTTCATTTCTTGGTTGTCTTGCCCTATGTGTTTTTTGTTTGTTGTTTTGATCTTATACTTGCTTCTTTTCAGCAAAAGCATCATGGAATGTACTTGTTGGGTCTGGTCGCACCCAAAGTCTTGAGATTGCTCGTCTTGACAAGGACAATCAACTCTTACGGCAGGAGAAGGGTGGTCTTACAGGGGACGTAAAGGGTTTGAAGGAACGCCTTGAAACTGCTATGACAGAGCGAGATGGTTACTCCCAAGGTATGGAGATTCAGAGAGAGCGAGCTTCGAAGATGGATGTGGAGCTACGTCTTTCTCGTGGTGCGTGTGAGGAAAAGGATGTCAAGATTGCAGCTTTAGGTAAAGAGGTTTCACAGCTTAATGATCATATCCAAGGAGAGACTGCACGAACTGCCTTGTTTAGTCGTAAGCATGGTCGATATCTGTTTAGGAATTTGGGTATGCGGCCACCCTATTACCCTAACGGCCTGAAGGATCCTGATGCCTCACTAGAGTCTGATAAAGATCTTATTTCGTCCGAGAATGTTAAGTTAATAGTGGCTCAATTGCAAGCAGCAAAACTTGAAGAGGATCTCGAAGAAATGGGTAGCGATACTGATGGTGTAACTGGAAGTGAGGAGGATAAATCTATTGATTTGAAGCTGAAGGGGAGTAATGATTTTGATGCCGAGAGACCGGAGACAGTTGACAGGATCACTGCAGAGAAGCCAAAGAAAAGCGGCGGGAGTGGTGGCTAGAAGCCGAAGGGGAGTAATGATCCTATTGGCGAGGAGCCGAAGGCGAGTAACGAACTTGCTGGCGAGAAGCCAAAGGAGAGTGGTTTTGTCGATGCCTCTGAATATGGTTCTAGGATTAATGTCGAAGCTCGGGATCCGGTGGATGAGTTTAATGCCAATAGTGCTCCCGAAGTTTCGCCTTCGCTTGTGAAAAATGGCAGCGAGCCTTTGGTTCTACCCCAAAATAATCCCCAGGGTACTTTTAAGTCTGATGATGCTGTGTAAAAGCATTGTTTGAAGATGTAAAATAGGGAGTGTGTCCTCCTGTCACCTTTTTGATTTCTTGCCTCTGTTCTTGTATATTGAATATCAGACTTGTGCATTTGTTGCCTCTTTTGCTCTTGATGCTATATTGTTCTTTGCTCCTGTTGTATTTACTTTGCTTTTTATTTATTTTGATCGGGAGATTACTTTTTGTCGATGGCTCTTATAGCTTCTTGAGGTGCAACTTCGGGGCTTACTTCGATGTAGGAGATAGTGAACCAAGCTAGTGGGGGCTTACGGATCACCCTTCCCAAAGGCTTTGAGTTACTCGCACTGGTTTCAAGCAAACACTGGCTATTGAGAGCATATGCATACGCTTCGCCTTAGTACATTAGGTAGGTACCGAAGATATTTGCTTATTTTCCTAGAGGGCATGGTGGCGCCCTGGTAACCTATTTTTATCCTAAGTAAATGTAGGAGCTTATAACGGATGCCCATTTTTCAATAATAAATTAACACAATGGGGGAGTGCCGGTCAAGGATGGAGCTTAGACATGGCACTTTTCTGTTATCGCGGCCTAAAGTTCAACCCGTCTATATCTTTGACAGCCCCCCTTTGAGGCTTAGTTTTTTTTAGAGGGGTCCCTCGGCTGCGTACTTCGTTTCTTGTTTTGAGAGCGAAACGGCTGCCTCGGGGTTCCACCCACCGCTATAGGTAGATGTTAGTCCCATTTATTATCCCCTCGACGCCTCAGAAAGAGAGGTCCTCATGGTCGTGTGGTAGTGGGCGCGAATGTATCATCAGCTTATATAGCCTTGATTCAAGGCGCCCACCGCTAACGGGGTGTCTTGTGGGTAGAGGACTGTGCCATATAACTCGTAGGGCCCTTACGATTTATATGGTCATCATCTCTGTGCCTGCTGTTCAAGGTCTTTTTATTTTTTGGCGTTTTCTGCCTTAGCGTTAAAGCCTTTTTGTTTTTGTTGTTTTTTGCCTTGGCGTTAAAGCCTTTTTGTATTGCGACGAGGCACTAGAGGAGAGATGGTGTTATGGCCAGTTTATTTGTGGCGTTAAAGCCTTTGCAATTATGCCTAGCCAGGTGGGATTTTTTACCCGCCCTGGCAGGATCTGGAGTTTGATTTCGGAAGAAGTTGCATTAAAGGGTGCGATTTTCATTTCTTCAATCTTTCTACGAGTGTTGTTTACATAAAAAGTTGCTCTCTAGACGAGGTGTTTCATATGCTTCCCCTCCACTGAGGTTTTTAACTTCTTGCCTTCGAGATTGATTAAGCTGCACGCGTCATTCCCAAGTTGCTTTTCTATGACGAATGGCCATGCCCAGATAGGTTCTTGTTGAATATTCCTGCCTTCGCTAGGATCGCAATTGGTCATTCAGAATCTGGAGGCAGCCTGCTGCTACGAGGAACTGATCTCTATTGTCGGGATGTTGGTCTTTTTTGCTGTTGTCTGGCCTGATGCTTGCCATTCCTGCTTCTGTTTCAGCTAAGAATTTTTCTATGCTTTCATCTGTGATTCTAGGTTCCTTTGCTGAAAGTGTAGCTGTGACCGAGGGTCGTCTCCTGATTTGTAGTTGCTGGTGTGGTTTGCTTGACATCTTGTGATGTTTCCAGATGTGTTAATATTTGACCGAGTTTTAGTCTGTGTGCTTTATTTTGTGGCATGTTTCGCCCTCCTTGATGCTTCGCTACCTGTTTGTTTCTTCTTCGGTGCTATATTTCTTGGAGATTATTTTGATTTTGCCAAGTCTTTGTATTATAAATGTTATATGTTAACTTGATTGACTGAATGGTGATAATGGTTGGTTTCTCCTTCGCGAGAGTTGAATAGTGGCGTGGGGAATTGCAAAAGGTATGTAACTACTTTATTGGATAATGTGCGGTTATGGCGTCTGAAAGCATAGGTGCGTTTATCAAGAGAACCCTTAATGCAGTTATTACTTTTCCTAATTGTTACGCCTGTTACTTGTTTAGTTGGTGACTAGGTGGTGCTATGAATTACTATAAAAGGCTAAATTGTCCCACTGTTTTTTTGCAGTTTTTTTTTTTTTTTTTTTTGTGACAAGGCGTCTTTTTAAGAAGAAATGACTGGCAGAGGAAAAGCGCCCATGGAGGAAGGAAACAGCAGGATGAACTTAAGTAACATGAGAGAACAGGTTCGAATGATAATGGAAATGGAAACCGATTTCTCAAGTGTTGGTTCTTCTAGAAGGGAAAGTAACCCTGATAAGGTGATTCGTCTTTTTGGTCATCTCATAAGGAGTGATGAGAGAAGGAGAGAACAGAGAATGAGAGAAGATGGCGGTCCTTCCTATGACTGTCGTATGTATGAAACGAGATCGTTTTTTCGTCGTCATAGTGAAGAAATTTTGTTGATGCTGGGAGAGGATCTCGTTTTTTCTGATGATGATATGAGTGTGATGGTTGAAGTAAAAGAGGAAGTTGATGATGTTGGTCCGTCTGCCGCCGCTTTTATTCCTGTTCCACCGGTCGATGAACAAGTTGCTGACGTTAATGATCTTATTCCGGAGGTTGCTGCCCCCGAGGAGAATGTTGCTGCTATTCCTGCCGATGTACCGATTATTGATGTGGATCTGCTCGATGGTCTTGACGAAGATCGCGGTACCGTGGCTGGACGACTTCGTGGTAGACGTAGGAATAGGAGAAATTGATGTATTTTTTCCCTTTTTTAAGTGTATGTTTACACCTTTTTCTACGGAGTAGTTGCTATGTTTACACCTTTTTTCTAAATTTACTTTGCTTATTATTTTCTTTAGCTGTCTTTTTAATGTGTATCTTCATTAGTATCTCCTTTACTGCCAAGTCTATCGTTGTATATTTTATGAATTCTGCTGTTTATATCTGAATGTTCACGCCGAAGGTTTTATCCTTTAATTAGTGTTATCCGAAGCGCATGCTTTTTATTTGAAATACATATTTTTTTTTTACACCGTTTTTAAGACGCCGAGGTTGTTTTATGGCTTCAGAGTTTAACCCGAGTGAAAATCCAGAAGAATATTCACTTGGGACGGTTCGCAAACTGTCCATCTGAATCACATACAAAAGTATCTATTTTCAGGTTCACGTTGGTACGCGTCCAAATAGACACTTTGGAACTCAGGAGAAAATCCGAGTTTCTGTTTCACGTACGGTTCGGGAACCGTCCGCCATTCAGATTAGGGTTTAACTGGACCCGCTGGAAGTTCTGGGCTTAACCAGTACTTAGACGTGTGAGACGCCCTCAGTTGTAATCCACTGGACTCTTGCTCAAGAGTACTCATTTAGATTCACACATATCCAACAAGTGATTTGCAAGCAAACCATTGCAATGGACAAATGGTATTGAATCTATCTCATGCATTCTTGTAAACTTAGTATTTGCGGGAACAAACACTAACATAACACATGGTCATGTAGACAAGAATACGATCTCAATCGCTATTATAACACTACTAAAGTAACCGACTATTTCGAAAGATAGAGAAAGTAGAATAAAAGAATTTCCATAAAAGTCATAACTCCTACTAACCTTTTGTCGACGAAGAATAATTGATGTCTTCTTTGTCTTCAC
>JAJJMA010265407.1:0-14540 GCA_023529015.1 Papaver nudicaule | reverse complement strand
TAAGAAGTTTGTTGAAGCACTTATTTGGATTTATAATAGTCAATACATGCATCTACCTAACGCTCAAGATACAGAAAGGCTTTTGAAAGAAAATGAAGCTCGTGGGTTTCCCGGGATGCTTGGTAGTGTCGATTATTTTCACTGGGCATGGAGAGCATGCCCAACTGACCAAGCATGATCTCACGTGGGCTATAAGAAAGATCCCATTGTTGTTCTGCAGGCGGTGGCTTCATATGATAGGTGGATCTGGCACTCCTATTTTGGTTTGGGTGGGCAGAACAATGACCTAAATGTCTTGCATGCTTCGGGTTTGTTCGATAGAAAACTCAATAATGTAGCACCTCCTTGTCATTATCGAATCAATGGAAACAACTACGACAAGGGGTACTATCCTATGTATGGTTGTCTTGTGAAGGCATACAAACCCGCCGCCAAAAATCGTGAACTTCTCTTCAATCGGTACCAAGAAGCTAAAAGGAAGGACATAGAATGTGCATTTGGTGGTCTGAAGGGAAAGTTTGGTGTAATCAGGAACCCATGTCGTTATTATGCCAAATCGGACATGAAGAAAATTATGAGGGCTTGCTTGATAATGCACAATATGTGTGTTGAGTTGGAATATCGCGATGAGGATTGGGGATGATCACGGGAGAAGAACCTCAACCTCCTATTCAAGGAAACGAAAGGCTACCTCCCCATGTTTTGTACAACCCTGCGCGTTGGAGGGAACTTCGCGAAGAACTCATTACACACATTTGGGAACGACATGGACAAGGTTATCACGATGGTGAAGTTCCAGAGATTGTGGTTGATGATGCCATACCGCTCGAGCACGAGGGTACCACTGGCGTGGATATGGATGATGATTGCTACCCCAACAACGAAGGAGATGGAACATTTTATGAGAATGCAGAGTAAATTTCAATTTGACTATTTTTTTTAAGCATAATACTTGCATATTTCATTCAAGCACATTTACATATTAAGTAGAAATTTTAATTATTACTACATTTCTTGTAATAACTCCATAATACTATTTTTTCATTTAAGCACGTTTACATTAAGTAGAAATTTTATTGAACTACGTTTACAATTGACTAAATTGCAACATTGTAACAAGTGTTTCATATGCTTCAAAGTGGATGAAGTCTACTCCATGATTTGTTCGGTATAAAACCTTTGCCGCTTCTCGATCACCATTCGAAGTTCGTAAACAAATTGCATATAGTTTGCACATCTTCTTGAGGGAGGCCATGTAGTTTTGAAGTGTCTTCCACGAATGTGCATTAGCATTGGCATTACCATTGAGATTCAAGAATTGTTGAGTGATACGTGTCTAAAAAGTTTCACTTCTCATGTCTCGACCCCTAATTGAAGCCAAACTCTCTAGACAAAAACTTCTCACCAAGGCATTGTCTTCGGCAATTGAGAAACGAGCCATGATTTGAGTTGAGTGTAGAAGAAAAGAATAAAACTTCACAAGTTTGCTGTGAGGAAGTTGATTTTATGTGTAGGCTTTAAATAGTGTGTAGAGAACTGATAGGAAATTGGCTGATTTTGGTAGCCTTTGTAAAGCGCTGAACCATTCAGCGCTTCCAACTCTGAACCATTCAATGCCGAGAAAATTCAACCATCAGATCAAAATAAGACCGTTACTTTCAACGGCTAAGAATGTAGCGCTGAATTATTCAGCGCTAACAGCACTGTACTGTTCAACGTTAAGTATCCTCAGCCATCAGATCAAAATAAGACCGTTAATTTCAACGGTTCTGATTTTTTTCCCGTTTGAATCTTCAACAACTCTATTTTCAGGCAGCCTTATAAATAGAGAACTCCTTTTCCTTCATCACTTACACCAAAATCAATTGCTTCTCTTCTTCATTGATTTTCCTCTTTTTCTTCTTCAAAATCTTGCTATTTAGTTCAAACCCTTATTTGTTTTTAAAAAATATGTCTCATTTTACCAAAGCAGAGGATGAATCACTAATCATGGGTTGGATTATAGCAACGAACAATTCGGCAAAGAGAAAAGATCAAAAAGGTGAAGAATTTTGGTTGAAAGTTATTGGAGAATACAACAAAAGATGGAAAGGTACTGAAGTGAGGGAAAAAAAGGCTTTGCAAAATAGGTGTAACACGATTAGATCTGAATGTAAAAGATATAATTCATACATCAGACCCTACTTCCGGGATAAACCAACCGGACTGACCATAGCTGATTATGTAAGTACACGAAATTTTCTAATGCTTTTGTGTATTTTTTAGATGAGCGAGGCACTATTTTTTTTTTTTTCACAGTACCGGAATGGTCGTCAGAATTATGAAATCACAGAAAAAAAAGTAATGGAAACATGAAGCGTGTTGGAGACTCTTGAAAGAATATTGTGTAGACATCAATCCGGAAATAGGCAATGATATTGCTCCTACTCAAAACACTCAAAGAACCCAAAACACTCAAGGAACTCTAAACACTCAAGGAACTCAAAACACCGAACCTGGTCCTTCTCAAGCACAACCTGTGAATTTGGATGAAGATTTTGATGATCTAACAATGCACGGGAGCTCACCATCTACCCCTGGTTTTGAAGCTGACTCAGACATAGCACGCCGAAGACGTTGGTTCGACCAAATGGATGATGTTAGAGGTCCTGGGAGAGAAGCTTCCAAACGAATGGCTCGGGAGGCTAAAGTAGCAGAGAAATCAGATGAAAAAATGGATGAACTCATCCACCTTCTTGAAGAAGCGCAAACACAAAGGAGTTCCAAGTATGAATCGGAAGAAGAGTTCCCCAAGAAGAATTTGGAAATAGAAGAGAGGGACGCGGAAGTTGCTGAGAGGAATGCGCAAATTTCTGCTAGGAACGCGGAAGTTGCTTTAATAATGACACAAACCAAGCAAATAGAAGCTGACATGAAAATCCTTCGCACACCTCTCCATCAAGTACCATAAGCTGAACGTACGTTCTACAAAATATGGAGGAACGAGATACTGATCCATCATGGCTTGACTCATGAGGAATGATTTATGAGTAATTTGTTATGTTATAATTAGACGTAGAATTTAAATTTCAATGTAATCCTTTAAGTTATCAATGAAATTTTTATTTTTTTTACATATGGTGCAATTTGTATTTGTTTAGATATTTTTCGGTATGAAATTTGTTTATTTTTACATAACCAGTTTCAGTAGATTGGTGGTGTAACATGAGCGTGAGAAAACAGAGTTAGAAACACAATATATTGCTGTAGGTGTCAACTGGGTGTATGAAAAAAAAAGGTCAAACTCGGAAAAGTTATTAAACGCTGAACCGTTCAGCGCTGAAGAAAAACACTGAACTATTCAGCGCTGAGTGCTGAACCATTCAACGTTTTATCACTTTTTCAGTGCTGAACGGTTCAGCGTACCAATCTTGCTATTACTTGAGCTACTACCATTTGCTAGGAGAGAGAAGTAGTACAGGGGGAAAAGACCACGCTTTTGGTGGAAGTAGTAACCAATCTTGACACCATAAGAGCAAGCACTATGGTGCCATAAGCCATCCCTAGATTGTAAAGATATAGGGATGGCAAAAATGACATAAATTGGCAACTACAATGGTCTTGGCCATTTTTAGACGGAAACTCGGTTTCCGCCACATCTAAATTACGGAAACTCGATTTCCGCACACAAAATATTATAAGGATTTATTAAAATTTTACGGACTCGGTTTCCGCCTCGCATCTGTATCTCTATTGCCTGCTACATATGTGTAGCACCAACTAGAGAAATCCATCTCTATCTCTAGAATCTGGAGAATTTTTTGACCATAATAGTTGCTCTTCTCCATTTCTCCAAGACATCTCTATAATACATAAACCATAGTGCTTACCCTAAGACTAAGCCTAAAAAGCCAAGTTCTCTATTAGAAAATCTTTGGTTTTATGATTTTATCCATTTGTTGTTATCTTTTCAGTCTCCAGTGAAGAAGTTGGAACTCCACTTCAATTATTTAAGTCTCCATTGAATATTATTCATATAATAGTGGCCCAGTGTACTGCAAAACTACTTTACAGATCCAATATGAAATCTACCATTTTTCCGTGCACATGATTCCAATTAGCCACTATGCTTCATTTGCAGCCTTCTTTGAAAGAACGTCCTACGTCCGCAGCACCATTACTTTTCTTGTAGCTATGGATAAACATAACTATGCTAATACCTTTTTATTTTGAAGGACTATGCTAATACGTTAACTAGTCTTCATCAAACAACTGCGCAAATTATATTCTAGAGATGGCCACTATAATAATGGCCACTAAACAAGTTGGTAGGTAGGATATCTTCCCCCCCTACCTCCATCTCTTCCTGCATTTCTCTGGGGTTCTTCTCTGGAGGAGACTGTCAATTCTTCTATAGGATTTTTTTGTTGTTCTTTGGCTCGTTTTTCTTGCGGCCAACTATAAAACAAAAAAAATAAAATAAGTAGCTACTTTTCTAATAGCCACCATAGCAATGGCTACTAAACAAATACTACTTTAAGAAAATTAAATTAATGCCTTAAAAAAAAACTTTAAGAAAAAAAATATACTTTAAACAAATAGTACTTTAAGTGCATCTCCAAAAAGTGAAGGGAGATCTTAATTTTTGTTGCCACATAAGATCTAAGACCCAATATTCTTTAAAATGAATCTCCAATAATGGGGTTTTTTAGTTTAAGTGTAATGACATGGACTACAAAAGGTGTTAGAGAAAGTCTTAACTAAACTTTCGGGAAGACCCTCAATTTTATTTTATTTCCTATAATAACTATTCTAAATTAAATTAAATGGCTAAGATCTTATCCACATAAGATATTCTAAAGGTTATAACACCCACTGTTGGAGATTGTTCACTAGTTTTTAGGTTAATCCACATAAACTCTTCAAAAGAAAGGTCTAAGAGCTTCTCCAATGGTTAATTTTCAAGGATAAAAGTCTTGTGCCACGTAGGATCCACAATGAAATTTGTAAAATTCATCTCAACCCATTGTTGTAAAGATGTGGCAAGAAAATATTTAGACATCCTCCAGGTGAACCTCTAGATGCAGAGGTTCATTTAGAGATGTCTTCCCATCCTAGTCATCTTTTATACTTAAAAATAAATCTAAATTATATTTAGTAAACAATATCATAAAAAATCTCTAAATATGTTTATATTTATATATTTACAATTAATTTAAAAAAAGGTTAAACATCAGCAGGGTTGGAGATGAAAAAATAAAATAGCTAACATTTAAAGAAAAATAGGATAAATGATATCTTGTTTGTGTTGCCACATGGGACGCACACACTACAACCATTGGAGAAGCTCTAAATAAGACCTCCACATAGGAATTTTTCCACCCACTATTAGAGATGCTCTAAATTAACTTAGAGTTTGGGCCCACTTTTGGCACCAACAAAGACATAAATGACCTTGACTCTTCATTATTAATTACTAACATAATGCTAAGCTTATATGCTAAAGAAAAATGCAGGCGTTGCAATGTCCAAATCATTCAACATCAAGAACATTAATTCAACTCATTTGGAACACTAATTCAATTACATATACTTTCCCATACATTACCTACTATAAATAGTCGACATTCTCTCAACTTTGTTCTTCAACTTCTTCTTCTTCGTTCTTCTCCTCTTCTTCGTCGTTCTTCGACTTCAGAAGAAAAAAAAATTAAATTAAATTTATTATATCGACTAAAAGAAGAAGAAATGACACTGTGGCAAGCAGTAGTACACAACCTCCTAACGACCGCAACTGGAATATGAATATTCAAATGGAGTTGAAAAAATGCCCAGCCCAGACAAACATCAGGCAAAGATGCAACGGGTAGATCGAAGCAGCACATATCAAGCAAACAAAGGTGTTTCAATTATACGTCCCTAAGGAGGGGATTTACTGATTTGAAGACAATGTACGCCGCACTTCCAGAACCAATAAAAGAAAGGGTCAACCGATATCTATGGAAATCTTTTTACAAGATCGAGACAAAAAACAGCCGGCAACAAATAGCGCAGGTGACACTAGAATGTTTTTGGCCATCCACGAATACATTTTATTTCAAGGATTTCAAAGCGGGCAAGTTATGTTTATTTCGTTTTGCTTTTTCATATAGTTTACAGGTTTTTTATTGAAATACACAGCCTTAGAAATAGGAAAACATAGAAATGAAATAAGAATTATTGATTAATCAGGAGTTTTAATTTACATATATAGGTATTACACCCCTCGATTTTTATATGGCGACGGAAATGAAATTTGAGGGACCCAGCGTTCCTTTTGACCAAGTAAGATGGGAGTGTCAGAGTAATTGGAAAACCTTGCTACCAAGGTTCGCGATGACATGGAAAAGTAGGGAATGAAACTACGCGCTCACGGACTATATATGAAAAACATAAAGGATTTCTTAGAGTTCTATCGTAAGGACGTTGCCGATGAGACTATTACACCAGTCCCAAGTCAGTGGGATGAGATTGAAAGAGTGTTCATTTTAGGGGTTCTTGGCCAAGTTTTTTTTTCCAAACGCAAGCACGGTGGTTCTTGTTGGTTGGTTAGAAAAAGGTGTTTGTTACTTCGGGGAAAGACTCACTGTTCAACTACTTGGACATGAATTTAAACGCATCCCTATCAACCATTTTGATAAGACACAGATTTCAGGAGATGATTATAGGAGACTGTTGTATGATCCCAACTATAATTGGTATGACTACACATCACTATCCAAGGAACCAGTCGACGAGGCAGAATACCAAAGTTGGTACGGAATAATCTGCAAAGGATGTATATCAATGCAGCCGACACATTTGGGTATATTCCAACATTGGGTTTGTTACCCGGTGAAGGTGATCTTTTACCTTCACAACCTCCACCGTCAAATCCATACATGTATCCAACACAAGCAGCTGAGGCCGGGCTTATGCCACCATTGAATTGGTGGGCGCCATTTGTGGATGATCAAGGAGGGGTGTACAGCGTGGCTATTCCAACAAAAGGCATGGAAACTCTGTACTTTGGGGTGAATGCTACACCAGATCAATATCAAGCTAGGTGCAATGAGTTACAACATATGCGTATGCAGTTAAAAAATATGTATCTTGGAGATTAGCATCGACGTTATGGTGAACATCAGGAATGGTTTAATATGAATGTCGGTGATTTGAATGAGAATTTGAATGAGGAATCGAGTCAGGGTGATAGAAAAGGTAGTGGAGTTGGTGATGGAAGCGTTGCTGGTAGTAACATAGGTGGTGGGACTGGCATGGGTGGTAGCTCTGGTGGTGGTCGACAATGTCGACGAAGTGGAACTGGTGATAGTGGACGAAGTCCTGCAACTCGACAAAGTCGTAGTGTTAGTGCATGAAGTCCTGTTGGTATTGGACGAAGTCGAGGTTGTGGACCAAGTCTTAGTTGTTTACGACTTGGTCGAAGAGGAAGCCGAGGAAGGACCCCTAATGTGTTGGATGACACGGTGGTGGAGGAGACTCAGCCTCAGGTTGGAGGAGGATTCCAAGACTCTCAAGCCATAGATGCCAGTTACGAACATCGTCTTGGCACTCCAACAGGTACAACAACATCAACAACGTATGTGTATGTTCCCATGCAGGTGAACCCTCATCAAGTAATGTTTAACACCCCAGGTATTGACGTCAACAATTTTATGAATCAGTCATTATTTACTCCAAATGTTGTTCAGGCAGGATTGCAGATGGGCTCGTCCATAGGAGGTAGTAGTCTCTGGCGGCCATTTTCTCAACGAGCAGTTAGTGATGTTCCTCGTATGCAATCCTATGGTGATGATGATGATGCTACGCAACCTCCAGAGGATACTGAACAAGTCGATGTGGATATGGTCAACAATTTTAACTTGAAAAATATGGCCAACTTAGGGGAGCAACAACATTACAGACAAGACGACTAGGAGAGCAGATGTTGATTGAGAATGTTGTTTTAGTTTATTTGTTGTTTTGTTTAATTTGTAGACGTCAAAAACTTTTGAGAATGTTGTTTTAAACTTTGATGTTTCCTTCTTTTCATTAACGTTGTTGTTACGTTGCATTAAAAAAAATCCATTCAATTTAAACTTTAAATATTACATCGACTTAATTAGAATTGCAATTGCACTAATGCAAGTAACTAAAATCCGATTGGGTTAAATTTTGGCAACATCTTAAGAATGTGGAAACAACCAATGAAGTGGAACGGGTTGCCGCCGTTCTGCAGTTCCCATGTCTCTAACGATCTTCTCAACACATCCTCATCGGTCTCACCAATGGCTCTTTCTCGATGGATTCCCACAACTACAAAAGCAAAATTGCTTACTTCCATGCTAATCTTAGCAAAACGATCGACCAACGAGCCAACAGAACGTAGTCTAGGGTTCTCGGTCTCTTGTACAAACTTTTCATGAATTGATATCCATAAAGTTCGGTGTCTTGCGTTCACACACGTAATTGCATTCTGGGTGCAGAAAACATAATTTCTACATATTTGGACATCTTCATCTGGAGTAGATCGTTGACGACAAATACTAACACGACGACGACGAAGATCACTTGGAGTCCGGGGCATTTTTCCAAATTATATGGAGAAGAGGAATTGGTGTGAGTTCAAATAGATATGAAAACAAGTATTTATAGAGGTAGAAATTGGTGTGAGTTGAATTGGTGAAGGGAATTGGCATTTAAGTTATTATAAGAGTTACCATCAATCGAGGCTAACAATCTCGTGGTCGAGAATCTGTTTCTCGACATCGACTTTCATTCAATATGTCGAGAGTTACTCTCTCAACCGAGTGTGTTACTAGCGACCGCCAATATGTCCATGCGGACCGGCAAATAGGCAAATCTGACAGTTTGCATGCTCATTTTTGGTGTTTGCCCCTTCCATAGTGTTTTGCCTTAACCATAGAAAGGGGCCTTATACAGCTCTTTCCCCACAATTATTTGGCATGCAAATTCGAGTTCTTAGAAAACCCAATAATCTTAATCATTCACAGAGTCTAATTAAACAGTCCTTAACCAACTAACAACAACAACCATTACTCATTTTAGATTACCCAATAAAGATAACATATTTTCTTCTCGATCAACCAAACACTCTTAAATCAACCAACACAGTTGTAGTCTAGTAGATTGGCTCATTAACGCAACAAAAACAATCAAGCTAACCAGTGTAACGAGATTTCTATGTGGGTTGTTATGAAATTGATGGGTTTTTAGAATATTTAATTTGGGTTTTGTTGAAGGGTTTGTGATGATGATGAACTGGTACGTAGGGTTGTGAACTAGTGATTTTGTAGAGAGAACTCGGATCTCAATAAATAGATGTGAACGAGATATGATCTGTTGAGTGAGTACTGAATTAGATTTTTTACAAGTTTAAGAGTTGATGGTAAAGAAAGATCATAAATCCAAACCGGATTTCTAATGGAATTATTCGCTTAGTCTGTCTGTGTTAGTGGGAGGTCTAGAACAGATAATTTAGCACAGCAAGGTCTTTCTAGGCTCTTCATCTTACAAATGTGGTCTTTAACGTCTGAATCGACGGAATGGGGGCACAACTTAAAATTTAAATTTGGGGGCGCAGTTTATTGGGGTGCGCAGACCAAATAACCCTTCTTTTTATCTCTTTTTGAAAATAGTGTTCTAATACCAAATAGTATAAAAGCATGGGTGTATTAAGTCAGAGATGTCAGAGGGTACAGACTCTGCTCTAGAAAATAGTACAGGATGATCTTTACGAAAGGTAATAACTGACTCTAAATGTGGCTAGTGGGAGACTATATACATAGTCAACGCTTCCCAAACCAAATCTGGAAATATTCCTCGTTGACTACCGTACACGTACTCTTTGCAGGATAACTACTAATATCAGTCCCTGACTTTCTTCAGGGGACACTGTCGTGCTGTCAGTAGCATGTGCCTGCAGCAGCGAAGCTTTTCTATCGGTCCTTACTCGTATTTGTCGGATGACTCGGTACACCCGCAGAGCTATAGTTCCTGACCTCCTGCCTCGACACCGAAGCCTCTGCCGGTTGTCGAACTCATCCTCCTTGGCTGCACCAAGTTCGCTTATGACCATATCAGCGACTCTTTTAAGTGATCCGGCTGGGAAGATGACTGTTTTACCCATGGTCGAAAGGGGGTATCTACAAAAGTTCCCTGACTGTTTTGGACCGATGGCAGAGGTCGTGCCAACAGTCATCATAGTCCCCTTTCCTGACCCAAACCCGTTGGTACGTGTCATACCTGTTGTGCCAACACATGTGGCCCAGGACGCGTGCCAGAAGGCGAATGGCTGACTTTTCGGTTATGGCAACGGATGGGGCAGTAACTGTCTTCTCAATATAAAACCCCTTCAGATTTTCCTGAGACTTACTCTTTCACTTCCTTCTTTGATTTCACTTCTTGCCTCTGTAAAAGAGAATCTCTGTATAATGGGTGATCCGATGCAGACACCTCTGAGACGATGTAAGGGCAAAAGCCTTCCTAAGGAGATATTTGCGGGGAGTGGGAGGATCGGTCCTCTCTCTTGTTTCGAAGATGATTTCACAACCAAAATCTTTAAAACTGAAGCGCACGAGTACTCCGTGGTAAATAATGCCGATTGGCTTTGTTGTGAGGAGGGTGAGCAACCGGGGGAACTTCCTTTAGCCGAAGTCCCCAGACTGGCTATTGAACGCAGGGACTACACCGTATCGTCCGTAGCGTATCAATCTCATGTGCAAGTAGGAACGGAATGGCCCGCCTAGATAGACCACATGTTCTCGATCCCGGAGCACCTTAAGGTTATAGAAAACTTGAGGCTGTGAGCTGCTCTTATGACCTCTCGCCATAGGTTTGTGCACAAGGTAGTCGGTGATTTGAATCTATTCGCTTGTCGTTGGATGTGTGTTATTCATACCTTCTTGTTCGCTTGGGGAGAGGGTGCTCTGATTCTTGAAGACGCGGTTCAGCTTTTGAACTTGCCGATTCATAGTTCTCATACTTGGGCGGAGACCCAGGAATGGACACCTGAAGACAATGCCCTGTTCGCACTCTTGAAGGGGGTTAAGACCGAAACGGCGCATCGGGTGATCCATGGCGGGGACGAAGGCCCCTCGGCTACCAGTTCAAGTTCAGGGCCTCCGGAAGGGGGCTCAGCACCTCTGGGGGATGACCTTCCTGCTACTAACCTTGCTCCTAAGAAGAAGAAGAATCACAAGAAATCTACTTTCGTTGACTGGGCGGAGTACTGGGCTCCCCGTGTCGACAGACGCCTCTTTGAAAGGAAGAAGAAGGATGAAAACTTCCAACCTGATCTCCCTACTCCTCCCACTCACGGGCAATCTCAAAGGGCGGAACGAGCGGCCTTTCTTGCCTACTTCTTGGCGCATGACCTCTTCGAATGGGTTCCTCGCGATTCTATGAAGGATCAACTACTCCGGATGGCAGTGATCATGTCGAGGGGCATCACCTTTCCACTCGCTCCGATGTTCATCGACGGCCTATATCATCATCTGGACGTATTCGTGCAGGACATGGAGCGGGTAGGCAACCAAGAGCACTTGATCGAGACCTTAGTCCCCGCGCTTCTTGCAGATATGGATTCAATAACATTATCGAGGGTACAAGCAGCCCACCAATGTGCTGGTCAGGATCCCAAAAGCCAGGAAGCGATTGCCTCCGAATTCTGTTCGGTATCCGCGCGTTGGTCTTTACGAAGGTTGCCATCCAAAACAACCTAAACCTAGTCTGGAGGAGCTAATTGATAGCCAGACAAAGTTTACTTTTCGACCCTACTTAGACGACCGGAGTGGTCCCCCACTCCCGACCTTTTCATGTATGGACGAAGGTCTAGAGCTGAGTACCCATGAATGGAATGAGGGCCTATCGCTGGATGAATGGGACTTTGTTGCTTCAATCACAAGAGGGTATCTCCCAGGCTTCTACGGCGGGCGTTTTTATGCGTAGATATATTGCATTGATCGGGTTGCACGCCAAGCCGGCTTTAATCAAGGTGTTTCCGGAAAACTCCCTTCGACTTCCTGTGGTGAGCGCGAGGAGTTGGTGACAGCCGCTTTTAATCGGTTCGTCTTGAAGGAGGGAGAAGATGTCTACATCCGGGCCTGTCCCTTTGTTCTTCCCATTCCTCACAATTATCGAAATCTTCAGTGTACACAGAGATGGTTTAACTACTGGCTTGCGGAGCTGAATCGTATGTTTGATTTTATCAATTCTCCGGCCATTCCTGTCAAATGGATTGAAACGGAGCTACTTCATCACGGTGGTCGCATCAGGCTCGATCCAGTCGTAGCTAGGCAACTTAACCTAGCCGCAGGTAGCAAGGGGAAAGCCACTTCAGCTCGTAAGTGGGACAAACAATTCGAATACCCATGACCCTTCCGGAGCAAGCGGTGAAGTGAAGAGCTGATTATGAGGTAAGGATTTCTTGCCAACCCTTCTTCCATCTTTCTCTTCTGCTCCCTTTTGATGTAAGGGTACCTTTTGGATCAGCCATCGGCGGGGGTTCGGGCTCGACCGATATTCATCCCAGAGTACATCGGACTCCCCCTAGCCGAATGGCCGAAGAGATACCTCGCTAGGAAAGCTCGTCGGGACTCTAATCGTCCTCCAATTTTGAGGCTTCCGCGTTCCCCTGATCCTTCTTCACGCGTCCCTATGCAGGCTACAGTTGCCGAGAATCGAGACGCCAATCGATCGAGGAAAAAGATCAAGTTAACGGGGCTCCGAATCGGTTCTGCTTCCAATTCGCAGGTGACAGGCTCTTCGTCTAGGGGTGACAATGGTGGTCAACATGGTGATGAAACTCTTGCTGGTCGGACCCAAAACCCAAGGGATTCAGGTATTTGTTATCATGCCACGCGTCAAACGTTTATCACCCCTCGATATCGTCATCATTATTTCCTTCTCTATATATATGAGTCTTCCTGCATCATTTCTTTTCGCTTATAACCTGTCGATCTTTCTTGCCTCTGCCCAGACTTGGATCAGGAAGCTTATGGTGAATACCCCTCGATATCGTCATCAGGAAGCTTCTCAATATTTCTTTCAATAACTTAGCCATGGCCTGTCTTTGTTCCAAGTATCTGTGGCATTAATACCAGCTTATGGTGAAAGAAAACCAAACTGTGGTGGTGCAAACCCATATAAGGCTTCAAAAGGAGTAAGCCTCAAACCAATATATGAAATGTTGTGTTGTACCACCACTCTAAAACCACAGTTGGGTGATATCTAAAGTACCATGTACAAGAGATTTCTGCGAGAAACTATTTATATTTTGTTTGTTGTTTAAGAACTTGGTTTGCAGTGATTGTAAGAATTTGGAACTTAATTATGATAGTGTGATTCACTATTAGCATAGAGTATTTTTTGGTGATTATGAACACAAGTGTAATTGAATTCAGCTGAATGTTGGATACAATGTAATGTACAATGAATTCAAATTTTACTAAATTAAGTATTGGTTTAATTTTATGAAATTCAGTTCTCTTTCAGTCAGGTTTGCATGTGCATTTCATTTTATGTTCAGTCATGTGATGATTCATACCAGCCGGAATGGTATCACTGGGATTCAGCCCAGTCATATTTGCAGAAATGGTGCCTATTTTAAATAATAAAAAAAAAATCAATTAAAGCACTGTCTCTGACTATCCTCCCTAAGAACTCTGGATAACAGTACTATATGTAGGACTTCTCAAAATCCGTTCTACAAAAGAAGGACAAAAAATTTAGCACGAAATAAAGTACAACAAAAAACTGTTCTATTTGGAAAATAGAACAGTTTCACTGAAGTTCTATTCAGCCCATTTTCCACTAGTGCAAGAGTCGTGAAAGGGTGCATAGAACTCGTGTAGAAGCCGATGCAAAGATGATGCAACAATACTTTAACTACAAATGCATTTATGGACCAAAGAAGTTCAAAGGTCGGTTTGCTTTGCCTCGTCCCCTTTTTCTTAGAATTTTAGAGGAAGTTTGTGATTATGACAAAGATTTTCTTCAAAAAGAGGATTGTTGTGGTATTCCTGGCCATAGTCCATATATGAAAATGCTTGTTGTGATGAAGCATTTTAGCAAAGGTCTTGGAGCAGATTCTATAGATGATTACTCACAAATGGGCCCATCCACTATCTACCATTATCCTAAGAAGTTTGTTGAAGCACTTATTTGGATTTATAATAGTCAATACATGCATCTACCTAACGCTCAAGATACAGAAAGGCTTTTGAAAGAAAATGAAGCTCGTGGGTTTCCCGGGATGCTTGGTAGTGTCGATTATTTTCACTGGGCATGGAGAGCATGCCCAACTGACCAAGCATGATCTCACGTGGGCTATAAGAAAGATCCCATTGTTGTTCTGCAGGCGGTGGCTTCATATGATAGGTGGATCTGGCACTCCTATTTTGGTTTGGGTGGGCAGAACAATGACCTAAATGTCTTGCATGCTTCGGGTTTGTTCGATAGAAAACTCAATAATGTAGCACCTCCTTGTCATTATCGAATCAATGGAAACAACTACGACAAGG
>JAJJMA010265403.1:0-17121 GCA_023529015.1 Papaver nudicaule | reverse complement strand
AGAGCCATCTAAGTATTTCATGATTCTATATCGATCAATAACAGGATCCATAAGATTCCTCCATGTAATGTAGTTGTCTTCTTTAAGTTTGAGACTAACAAGACTTGTAATCTGATTTAAAGAAACTTTAGAAATTGAATTGGCTGTTGGATTTTCCATACTAAATTCTCTGATCATGAAATTAGAAGAAAAATTTCAAGAAATTCCAAGAAATGAAAGACATCAATTTTGAGAAGTTGATTTGAATTAAGAATAGATGTAAAAACTGTTTATTGTTCTTAGTAAAGATCTTGTTCTTAAAGTTTAGTAGCAGAGATTGAAGTTTAGTAGCAGAGCTTTAATGGCGGAAGCAATTAGGTTATCAGGCTCTGATACCATAGTGAAATATGTGAAGAGATAAAACCAGAATTCTCATTAACAAACCAGAAACAAGTAAAGGGTTTATAAATGAGACAGAGAAAGGAAGAGCACGAGTGAAGTGTGATGATGAGTTGTTGCCAGCCTGTTCCAGATAAGATAGGACACGTGTTATGACAGGTAAAGTAAACTAACAAAACAGAACTTGTCACAACTAACAAATAGACAAAGCAATGAAACCGACTAAGGTTTCAGTCACTAGTAATCACATATACTACCATATTCATACAAATTTTGAAAATGTGGACATAAGTTTTTAAGAACTGAACAAAAAGATGACTAATCATTCCAGTACAATCTGAGATTTGCTTAAACATGAAACCGTAAGCAACCGTTTCACACCAACAAGAACAAAAAGTGCATGCTAGGAAAGGATTTGGAGCCATGTAAGAGCCAAGCATGAAAATTTGGGTGCGAGAGGTTCTCACTTCTGACTCTTCTTCTTCCACAAATCTCCAAACATACGAATGCCAGAACCCTTCTTTTTTCCTCCTCCAAACACATCATCTAAATCATCGTTGTATGGCGATCCATGAAAACCAGTATACCCACCACTGAAAAGCTGCTTATCCATGGATCCACACCTCTCACCAATTCTCCCATTCATATCAACTCCTGAAGAAAGTACAGCAGCGGCTGCATCGGCTGCTTTCCTCCATTGCTCCGTCTGCACTCTAAGTTTTGTCATTTCCAATTCTAATTCTGACTTTTGTCCTTCAATAGCTTCTAACTGCTGCTTTAGTCTACCAGCATTGGCTTTGCACTCTTCTAACTCTAGTCCAGTCTGTTTCAGTTTAGAAGCTGTTTCTTCTTCCTTGGATTGAGCTGACGCCACAGCCATGGCAGCCTCTATTATTTGGGAATTCTGGCTCTCATTATTTACCCGTAAATCTTCACACTCTTCCTCTTTTTCTTTTAATTTGGTCTTCAACTCGTTAATCTCATCATTCAACAAAGCCAATGCATTCTCTTGTGGTTCACAAGATTTCTCTGCATGTTTGATTTCATCCTCCTGGAATTTGACCACATCAGGTGATTCATCACCAGGCTTAGTCAATTCAACGGGTTCCACAAGCTCTGTGTTTACTGGAACTTCATATACGTCAGTTTCTTTCGAGTTCTCCTCAGAAGATTTATCTGGAATTTCCCTAATCTCTTCCCTTGCCTCCTGGATATCTGTAGGAGGCAGTGCAGAAACTGCATTCCCTTTAATGTCAGAGGCTGAATTGCTGACTGGTTTTTTCTTTTTCTTCTCTAACTCCTCCTGAGCTTCCTTTTTTGCACATTCAGCTGAAGCTAACTGATCCTTAAGTTTCTTGAGTTCATGCTGTGCTTGGCCTAGTTGAGATTCCAAGTCAGCAACCCGCGTTCCAAGCTTCTTCTGCTGCAAGGGATCTGATTGAGCACTACGAGGAGAACGGCGATCACTTAGCTTAGGACTACGATGCATTGGATCAGAATCAGAACTCGAAGATGTCCTCAGATGGAATGGAGGTCGTGGAGATAGCCTTTGAGGCACTTCAGCAACTCTTTCCCTGGTATCACACAATCAAAATCCAACAAGAAGTAGCTGATTAAATGCAAATTGTACTTCTTATTCTGGTATTCATGAATCATGTGGTCAGGCAGGAAATGCCTAATTGTATAAGATCAATACAACCATTATATAATCTTAGTCCTTATAATAGATGAGGGAGTCTTTAAGGGGCCTAAGCAAACTCCAATACTAGCCGGAACCGAATTGATATACACTACCAAACATTCTACATGGCAAAAATAGTATATACCAATACCAGTCATGAAATCCAAACTAAGAAAATACATGCCTAGTAACCCTACTATTTTGAAGAACTACTATTGTTACAGGACTTTAGAACATAGGCATTGTTAAAGAACTACTATTGTGAAGTTGCAACACTTAAATAACTATAAATAAGAAATTGAAGGCCAAAAAAAATGTTGCAGGAAATGGTAAAAGAGAGTAATGTATGTTCTGCTAACCTTGTTCTAGGCATCTGTGTTCTTCAATACTTTGCCGTGAAAACTGTTGTAGAGGAAGCAAACCCTTCTTGAGCAACTGAAATTGTGAGGACCTAATTAGTCCCACATTGCCTAACACCAAAGCAAAGATCCTCTATATGACTTGTATGGGCCACTCCACTCATTGCCAATTGGTTTTGAGTTGGAAGCCCAAACATTTCACATGGTATCAGAGCCTAGGACTTAAAAATTATCCACATGTCAAGGCTTAAAAGTGTCTTGCATGTGAGAGGGAGTGTGAGGACCTAATTAGTCCCACATTGCCTAACACCAAAGCAAAGATCCTCTATATGACTTGTATGGGCCACTCCACTCATTGCCAATTGGTTTTGAGTCGGAAGCCCAAACATTTCACAGAAATTTTGGAAGACAAAACAAGACAATATTTCAATAAGGCACCACATACTACTAAGTTAAATACTATCATGAAAGCAAGCAAATAAGATTTTTGGGAAAAAACATCACTAAAATAATGGGGGCTCAGAAGCTGTCCCCCTCCATCTGAAAAGATTAAATTTTTAGTCCTCATATAAAATTCAAAACAGGGGTTTTTATCCCCATTTTGAGGAAATTGTTCTTCGGATACCTTTTATTATTTATTCACAAGAAGAAAGGCATCATTTCTCATCTCAGTCTCTTTGGAGTTTGGAGTTGGACCGAAGAGACCGACTGTTCACGAGAGGCATTTAATAATACAGGTGAGTATTTATTGACCTACTTTAACGTGGGTCAGGAAGACCCACGACGTTCAAGGAAATTCAATTAACCATCCTTCTCCTCCATCTACCAATCACATGGTGGGTAGGGTATACATAGTCAGGCACTACTATGAGAATAAATAAACATTTAATATTCAGTGGCACTTTCGTGATTCTAGTTAACGAGGTTTTGAAAGACATTCTCTTTCACTGCATTGAAATGAATTGCCATCAAAAACATTCTTTAGATAGATTTCACAGTATTTTTCATGGTAAAGAAGATCTAAAAGCTAATTATTTACACCATGGAGGATAAAATCTACAGTTAAATAGGAGTACAACCAAATATAGATGAGATGTTATACACCAAAATCAATAAATTGGACAAGCAGAAGTATATATTTAATCAGATCTAAACTTGGATATGAAAAGTAAAAGTAGAAGAATATGAGAAAAATGATGAAGAAGATTAGAGTGTTGAATGTTACCTCAGCGGTATCAAAATGCAGTGCTACTCAGCCCTTTGAATGAAGTAATGACCATGAAGAAGATTAGAGCCCTTTGAATGAAGTAATGGAAGAAGAAGAAGAAGTTGAGAAGAAAGAAGCTAACTGTGTCTTGGTCAGAGTAGTTGATAGAGGTGTATTTATATGTTGACAGGCATTTTCAAACAATGCAATAACTCAGATGAAAGAGAGTGACAGAGATTTTGAATTAAAGTAGAATTTTGAAAGTTGGAGAATTTGGGAGGGAGGAGAGGGTAAAATGACAAACAAAGAGGAAAATACACTTACTTTTGCCTTGCGTCATCAGGGAATATCAAAAAGAATCCGGGCATATTTTGAAAAATTTTCAAAACTCAATCACCCTGGAGTAATTAGGCTATCCCTTATCTCAGTGTCTAAAATACCCCCAACGATATTAAGCTACCGATTAACTCATAATTAGTTACCGATTAAGCTAACCTAATTACTAATTTAGCTACTTAGCCACCGATTACTTTAGTTCTTTTCAAAAAAAAATTCATTTGAGAGGGAGTTAGAAGAAGAAGAAGAAAAAGAAGAAGAAGTTTTTTTTTAGAATTTGAGATGGTTGTTTTGAGTGAGATTGAGTGGGGTGAATCTTCTTCTCTTGGAGTTGATCATGCTAGGAATTCCTCTTACGTTAAAGAAGCCATAGAGAAAAGCCATGAACAAGAGTGTTTGGAAGAAAATCAAGAATCAAAGAAGGGAAAGGAAGTGAACTCGACTCCAAATGATCAGGTAGGTCTCTAATTTGAAACCCATTAGCTTGTAATGGTTGATTGACGTATGAAAAATCAAAGTTTGCATGCCTTGAATGTTGCAGTTAGAATATTCGGTAGATCCAGACCATTAATGGAGCCACCGAATATCCAACCACCATCCGTACATGCACAATAAAGTAACCATTCGGTCGCTCGAAATCTCTTTTAAGCTACCGAATGTATACTCGGTAGACTTCTAAGCTACCGAATGTATACTCGGTGGCTCAAATGGTTACCGATTCATATTTGTTTTTGGTACAGAATATTGGCCAAACCTCATCTATATTCGGTGGCTTAATTAGCTACCGAGTGATTCTTTCCAGTACTACTCGGCAGCTTGTCTTTTTCATCGAGCTACCGATTGTTGTTAGTTTTCCAATTTAGTTGACTAATGTTTTCAATCTTCTTTGTAGCTTGTACCCTTTGGGGACCTTCCCGAGGATGATGTTGTTGAATATGATTCATATTTGCGACCCGATACCTCCTCACACTATCTAACTGACTTGGTATGCCTCCTACACTTGTATTTATCTACGATTTTATCCCTTTTGGTTTGGTTTTGTAATTGTTGTGACTTTCTCGTCTAGACATGGAAAGAGAAGAAAGATGCACAGGCTTGGCTTGAGGTGCGTGCAAAAGAGATCATGTGCGTAGTGGTTACCGGTCAACAATCAAGGTGGAATAGGTTTGAAATGATTTGTGAGTGCAGTAGGAAGGGTGAGAGTCATGAACGAAAGGGTTATAAGCCTATAAAGAAGACCGACAGGATCTACGATACTCATTCAAAGAAGACCGATTGTCCGTTCAAGCTTGTTTATAATCTAGGCAAAGATGAATTGTGGAGAATGAAAGTAATGAATGGTTATCACAACCATGATCCTCCGGAAAGTCTTGTTGGGCACGTTGCTTATGCTAAGTTGACTCCACCTCAAATGGATATTGTAAGGGCGATGATGGGCACAAGTACCGGGAATCAAATCCTCACTATGATAAGGGAGCAAGACCCCAACAACTTGTCTACTTTGAATACAGTTAAAGCCGCGAAAGCCATGTTTAGTAAGATTGATTGGGATGGTCGATTGATTATGTCTCAATCGGCTTGGTTATGCGAGCAACACAACTACACAATGAGAAGACAAACCATTAACGGGGAAGTGAAACGTATTTTTTTGGCGCATCCGGATATGATTAAACTTGCAAGATGCTTCCACCAATTTTTGTTGATTGACTGCACTTACAAGACCAATAAATACAACATGCCGTTGATCAATATTGCTTGCCACACATCGGACAAACAAAGTTTCACCGTGGCTTGGGGTTTGATGGATAGGGAGATCGAACCAAGTTATGTTTGGATGTTGAACAAGGTGAAGAGTCTTTACAATCCGGGTGAAATTCCAAACGTTTTCGTTACGGACAACGAACAAGCCTTGATGAATGCCATCCAAGAAGTATTTCCTGGTTCCCACAATATTCTTTGCAGTTGGCACATCCAGTGTAACATCAGAGCGCATTGCAGAAAGCATATTCAACCGAAAAGGCGTCCAAAAGGTGCGGACATTGAATTAGAGGAACGGGAACGTCTTAGTAAACTCACCGATGCACAACGAGAGGAAGAGGACAAAAAGTTTGAGGAGGCGTTTAAGGATGGTCACCGATTATTTTTGCTATTTCAAAAAGGATGGGATAAGATTGTTTGGTCTATGACCGAGGCGGAGTATGAGCTGAACCTGGAGGCTTGGATATTCGAGTGGAGTCAGAACCCAAAACACAAGTTGGCAGTAGAGTATTGCCAAAAACAGTGGTTGCCGCTAAAGGAGATGTTTGTCCGTGCATGGACATATGATTATAAAAACTATAAGAACGAGGCAACAAGTGTGGTGGAGGCTCAACATGGGAGACTGAAAAGGATTCTTAATGGAGGTCAAAATGGGGTTGTGTCGCTCCAACATGGTATTCACGAGTTCACCAAGCGTGATTTGACTAGAATAAAGGCAAAAATGGAGTGGAGTAGGCAAAGATATTTTAGAAAATACAAAGGTCATCCACTTCTTCGTGGTTTAACTTCTAGAGTGTCGCAATGGGCCATAAAGCACATGATGAGAGACTTTAAGTGGTATATGGAGCACGGTGTGCCGGATGATAATTGCAATTGTAAGACGATGTCGGGGATCGGACTACCTTGTCCGCATAAGCTTGGTAAGTACGTACACAGAATTGATATGGGAGACATTGATCCGTTTTGGAAGCAACTATCTTTCACTCCAAATCCCTCAAAGAACCCCCAAGTTGCTTTTATGGAAACGCCGTTGTGTCGTCGGATCGCTACAATGTACGACGAGAACGATTTTTCTCAAAAGCAGAACCTCCACGACGACTTGGAGGTGGCAATGCACCCCTTCTTAAATTTAGATGAAGAACCAATGAAGCAAAAGCCACCAGGAAGACCGCCAACCCTTAAACCAAGAAAACTAGAAAGACTGGAGTTGAAGAATATGAAGATTTCGGCCACAAAGCAGCAGAATTCTTCTGAGTGTGATCCTTCTCTGCATGAGCACACAGAAGCTGACTTTGCACCGGATCCGGTTCCAAAAAAAAGGGGACGACCCATTGTTGAAAAGGGAGAATGTTCAAGGCAAGTGAAACCAAAGTCGTCGACAAGGGAGAGTGTTGGAGATGTGTTGGTAACAACTACGGTACGTCCTCCCATTCTCTCTCAACATTATTTAGAAGAACTTCCGGAATGTGTACGGAAATTTGTTTTCGCAATCGATGATGTTCCACGTGATGGAAATTGTGGTTTTCACGTCGTTGTGGAGCAACTTGGAATGCGCCAACAAGTTTTTGTCGACAACCTCACTCCAGTGGGATATACAAGGAAGAAGATGGGAGAGCAACTCCTCAAGGACAAGGAATTCTATATTGGAATGAATTTGGAAGGTAATCGTAGGGATAAATTGAAACAATTCAACGATGATCTTGCCCGTATTAATGGCCGAAAGAATATGAAGACGGTTGTTCCCAAGTATTGGATGCGTATGCCATGGTGTGGATATCTAATTGCTGACTCATTCGATTGTGTTGTCCATTATTTTTCGATTGGGATAGGTCATTGTTCGACTTTTGTACCTACAAGATCGGTTTGTACGGAGGAAAACGTGGGTAGAAGAGTCGTCATAGCGTTTATAGGCCCCGACCATTTCATTGGTTTGAGGTTAAAAGAAGATTGTCCCCTACCTCCCATGGCAGGGTATTCAACCCATTTTCCAGACAACCACTGTAGTGCTTGGATTGAGAAGTATGCGTCCAACATAGAAGATTGGAAGGTTCAATATCCCCTTCCGAGCGGCACGACTGATGTGGAATAAGGTATGTATCTTAGTGTGGATGAATTTTGGGCCTTTTATTGACAATATATCTTGATTAGAGCAAGCTTTTTGGGTTAAATGAAACTTGTACTTGTAACATATTATGGTAAATGCACTTGTTTGGATTTCTGTTCTTATATTCGGTAGCTCCATAATGCTAATTATATACCAGTCGGTAGATCATACGTATTCTGTCAGTATAAACAAATTTAAGGAAATCATACTCGGTAGACAATGAAAGCTACCGAATATATACTCGGCAGATCATTGGGTTACCGATTATATTTATTTTTGGTACAGGATATTGGTACAGATATTCGGTAAGTATAATTTAACTACCGAGTATATATTCGGTAGCTCTTTTACTAACCCGATTTACCGAATGGTACATCACCCAAAGGGAAATACAACCTTATTTCACTACAATTCATCGGAAGTTTCATCTTCTCAATCCCTACTTCTAACCAGACCTTCTAACCTCAGAACTCAGTACTCGGAGATATGTCGGAGCATACGTCTTAAGATACATATAATGTTGTAAATGCTTGAATTCGCCTCCATGTCGTATGTCCCAAAGTACGTTGGTTTGTGCCACCTTGAATCACAAGATAAATAGAAGTTAGTTACAACCTTCAATATTGTATGAACATTGGAAGTGTAAAAATACTCACTTGGTCTTGGATGGAACGAGAGCCATGAGATCGTCTAACCCATTTTTGAATCCGAATATAATCTTTGAAGATCATCTTTAGGTGGTCGAATGCGTCGCTTAAGTCCCTCCATTTACGGCCTTTTGGATTCCCATCTAATTCAACGTGGATTTCTTTAACTCTCTTCCAAAACATTGAGTGGCGTTCTGCTGGTCGTTCAAGGTACACTGGAATAAACGATTTGATAACCATAAGCTCGTCTTCATTGGTGAAACAAATATAATCACCCATTTTTCTCGAAGATAAGTTTTGGTTTTGAGAGGGCAAGATCAGTTTTGGTTGAGTGGAAAAAACGGGTGCAGAAACTAATCTTAAATAGAGGCACCAGCCCCAACGGATACATTTGTCATTAAATTACCGTTGTGGTTGAGAGTTACGAGGTACATTCGGTAGCTTCATATAGTTACCGAATAGATATAAAGTACAATATTTGAAAGTAAATATATTCGGTAGGCAGTAAAAACATATATGCTGCCGAATTTAAATTCGGTAACTCCATAGTGTTACCGATTAGCATGTAAACAGAACTAGTAAGTGGCGTGTGGATCATTGACTAATAGCCAATCGGTGATGAATTTCGTTGAGTGCTTTAGCAGCATCTTCAGAATCCATCCATGTCGAAATCTGCGAGCCCCGTTCCGCTGCCTCCATAGCGTCTTGAAAGCTAATTTCTGAAATTGTTAAAAAAAAAACTTTAGTGTGCAAATACACCATGATTGGATCAAGATAGAAAACGAGAAGATAATACTCACATCTTCTTCCGAAGTGTGTTCGTCTTGCCATGGAGAACCTATCAGTTGACATATTATACAATGCTCTCTCATACGGCCTTTGATGTAGTCAAATCTATTTGCTAGTTTCTCCCACGTGCGTTCTTTGGTATTCCCGGTGATGTGTTGATAATGAAACCCTACACCCTTCCAAAACGATACGTAACCAGCATTTGGATGCTTTTTGTAAAAAATGATGAACGCAGCTACCAACGAACCATCCTCCTCGTCATCCCATTGTGCAATGTTTGTCATTGGTTGATTTTCCATTTCATATAAGTGGTTTGAGCTTACAAAGTTGGGTTATTGGTGTGGCTGTTGTTGGGAAGAAGGTTTTTCTTTTATAGAGATATTCCCAAACGACACTATTTTTGGGTAAAAGTGCCTAAAAATGTCCCTAAAAATTTGAATGTTCCCATTCGGTAGATCATGTCTCCACCGAATGTACATAAATTTCTGAATCTTTATATTCGGTAGCTTATACTCTTAATCGAGCTACCGAGTATTGTAGTCGTTCTGAAAATGTGTACTTTTTTTTCAAAATATATATCCGTTGGGCATTCAACCAAAGCCACCGAGTAGTTGCTATAAATTCAATCTTCCCCAAACCCATTTCCTTAAAAACCAAAGCCATCCTATTTTGCCTTCTTCCACAATGGCAAGTTCATCTTCAAATAACAAAAGGGTAATTCGATCACCACAACAAATACTCTCTTTGTTACGGAAACCGAAGGAACCTAGCTCAACAACTCCTCCATCATCTCCCCAACCAAACTTCGTTTTAGTCGGTACTCCTCCATCATCTCCTCCTCCTCGTACACGTTATCGAAACTTCACTCATAAGGTAGTTCATGAATACTTTTATGAGTGTACTCCATCTCAAAAACCATTATCTCCTCCTCCATCAACACGAAAGAAAGCTAGTTTTGCTCCGTTTACGTTGGAAGAAGATCTACGTCTTTGTAAAGACGTTATGTTCTATTATGAATTACAAAAAAATCGTGGTAAACAAAACAATAGCTCGAAGTATGTTATATCGAAACCGTGCAAAGACATCAACTGGAACTCCATTTGGAATTATATCGAACAAGACTTCGACCTTCAACCAAAACAATACGTGCGAGATGCAAGAGGCCTGTCAGATCGATGGTGGATCATACACCAAAATGCACGTGATTTTATGCACTTTCGTCGCTTGGTCGGAGCTCAACTTGGGAAAGATGTTAGGGAGGATGAAGTATATACTGCGACTTTGAAGGTATGGAAACAAGGGAAAGGTCGAGATTTCGAGTACGAACCACATTATGCCGAACTAAAGAGTTTCCTCCTTCGCTGGAATGTTTGTTGATTTAATTTCAATGTAATCCATTAAGTTGTTAGTTAATGAAATTTTATTTGTCTAAACCAGTAGTGTAACTTATATTCCTTGGTCATTCCAACTTTTATGGTATGCAATACATACTCGGTAGCAACAAAATGTAACCGAGTAGTGTATCTTCTAACTGTACTTAGGTATTCAGTAGCAACAACAAACAACCGAGTATTGAATCTTCTAACCAGTACTCGGTAGCAACCACAAGCAACCGAGTGGTATATTAATACTCGGTAGCTTAAAAATGGTAACTAAGTGGCCGATTATTCCTATTTCTAAAGACAGAATGACAATTGCAAAACCAGGTATACTCGGTAGCTTCAGAAATTAAAATTAAGCAACCGAGTAGTGTTTCTATTCTGACAATAGAGTGTAACAAACGTAATAAAAAATGAAATCCGAACACATTAAAGGGATAAAACAAACAAATGCAATCCAAACACATTAAAAGTCCAACATCTTTTAAAAGTAAGTTTAACAAACCACTTACTTCAATTACCACGGCCACCACCACGACCTCGTTTTGAACGGATTATCTTCGGGATTCGCTTAGGAGCTCCACCTCTACCACTTTCATCAGCATCGTCTTCTTGATCAGCGCTGATTGAATCCAACGGACGCTTGCTCCCCTGCATTGGCTCACTACTCTCTCCATACTGCGTAGCATATGCTTCATTATCAAAATTTTTGATAAGTTCACAGGTTTCTGTGATTTTTCGCGTCTTCAGAGGCTCTTTTAGCTTGAGATGTCCCATAAGAGCGGTAGTTGCAAACTCAATTCTATGTTTCTGTATGAAATTCAAAGCATAATTCAACACATTTAAACCGTAATTTATAATTTAAACCAAAATTTAAGAAAATTTCTCAAGAATACGTACCAATCTCTCAACCATAGCTTTGGGCAATCCCTTAAGGAGAGACCCGCAGGTAGTTTTGCCGCCACCCTTGTTTGGAGGTAATGTAGTTGAGATAGGCTGATTCCCATCGGAACGAATCACAAAGGGGTGAGAAACATTCCGGTACCATTCCATGTATTCCGGCACCACATCAGCCTGTCCCACAACCCATTCGCCAGTATTAACCATAAATTGATTTCTCACATTCCACTGCTCTTTTATGGTTGGAGCTTTGTCGTGTTCAACCGTGATTGCATCTCCTGTCCATCCGCATCTAGTAATATCAACTTTGTTCCACCCATCGGCAAACAACATACTCCAAGGTTCTCCTTGGACCCTCCCTAGTTGACGCATTACACGAGTTGGATTGTACATCACATAGTCAAGAGGGTGCCACAAACCCCCAAAAAACCATCTCAGCGGGACACGGGATATATCCGCATTATCCTTCCATGGATCAAAGGTAATGTCATCAACCGTAATGTTGTCGAACTGAATCCGGAGGTCAATCAATTCTTGTGCTTGGATGTGTTTTCTCGCCTGAGTTTGACCTCTAGTGAATATCCACTTCTTCCCATAACCTTCAGTCGATTTCCATTTATCATCTGTAGTTGCTCGCTTGATTTCCGGGAAATGTTCGTAACCCCAAACCTAGGTATATTACACAAAATGTTAGAAGTTGCAAGCGAAATACAAAATTGGGAATCGAGGTTTATGGTGATAGAATTACCTGAAGTATAGCAACATTTCCTCCAATTTGAGCAGTATATTGCCTCGAGGCAGTCCTCATCTCCTTCAGAAGGAATGCAAGGCATGCAGTTCCCCAAGCGTAGGTGTTGACCTTGTCAAGATGCTCCAGCAACTGTAAATGGTTGACATCGACCCTACTACCTGTCTTGTTGGGGAAGATAACACACCCAAGGAGATAGAGCAAGTACGCCGTAGCCGTATGCCTGCAAGTTTCTCTAGATATCTCCTCCCCCTTTTGTTCCCGCGCTGCAGTTCCGCTAAACTGCTCCCTTAGTGATTTAAGGTCGAGCTGTCTATTCCTGTATGAGGCACACTTTTTCCACTCCTCCACATACTTATCCGGGCTCCAACCAAGGCATTCAGAAACGAGACGGTTGAGCTCTTTCCAACTAACACAAACGTTGTAGCCGTCTGCAACCGCCTTGCCCTCAGGCGAGAGTTTAGTGATAACATGTGCATCTTCTGGAGTGATTGCCATTTCTCCACATGGCATATGTATAGTGTCGGTCTCGCCATAAAAACGCTCGAGGAGGGCTGATATGAAGACCCTATCATGGTCTATCATTGAGTTTTCAACAGCTGGCAACAACCCCGAGGCCTCCACATGCGCAAGAGCTCCGGAACAAAGATCTTCTTTGGGCCACAACTTCATTTTCCCCGCCGAAGATACAGGTTTCAGAATTCGAATTGCTTGCACATGATCCTAGGATAACAACATAAACATGACTATAGGTATGCAACAATAGGTAACCAAATAACTAAAAAAAAACAAAATGGTTGAACCTCTTACCTCGGCACAATAGATTGCTTGCGCCCAAGAGCATTTGTAACCAAAAAGCAATTCACCACCATCGTTAGGGGTTCCAGGAGGTTTTTCGTCATCGTGACCTGCGATCATTTTGAAATTCAAGTGCTCCTTAGTTTTCTCCTTACTTTTCTTATTAACATTATCTTCTTCTTGATCAACATGTTCTTCTTCTTCTTGTTCAATCTGAGTTGTAGGTGCAGGAGCAGCCCTAGCTTGTTTTCTACTAGCTCCACCTCTACCTGCACCACCTCCACTAGAAACACCTCTAATAGAGTTACCTTCAGCACCTGAAGTCCCTGTAGTTGGAACACCCTGATCTTGACTCCATCTCTGTGCAGCAGCAGCCCTAGCATCCTTTTTAGCGGCCCTAGCAGCAGCCTTAGCAGCAGCCTTAGCAGCAGCAGCCTCCTGTTCTTTTTGTTTGCGGTGTTTAGCGGTCAATTTCTGACCCCCTTTATTTCGTGCTGGTAGACTTTCCGGAGATTGGATATTTATATTGTATTGTTCAGGCCTGTCGAATCGTCGCTTTGTTCTAATTTCCTTGGCCCTAATGTATACCAAAGTACAAAACAAAGAAAAGAAAAACTAGCATATCAGGTTCTAAAACAACAAAGTACAAGTGTCTAGCAACACTCGGTAGTACATGTAACTACCGAGTAGTGTAAAATGGAAGGCACAAAACACATACTCGGCAACCAAAAAAAAAAACCGAGTAAGGAGAATTGACACTCGGTAGCTTGGTATATCTGCCGAGTACTCATACTCGGTAGCTCGATAAATAAGTGAGTTACCGAGTGCTGTTAAACCCTTCGGCAGCACAAAAATACTCGGCAACCAAAAGAACTACCGAGTAAGAAAAATTGTTACTCGGCAGGAGAAGTTGCTACCGATTATAGCTTAAAAATTTTACAGATATGACTTATCATACTCGGTAAGTAAAAATAGCTGCCGAGGGGAGTATAATCCATAAGCACTCGGTAAGCAAAAGAGCCACCGACTCTGTAAATTTTCATACTCGGTAGCTCTATAAGCTACCGAGTTAGGATGTTCATACATAACCCTAGTTTTTCAGGGCGAAAAATGAAAACCCTAATTGCTAAATTCATACATAAAGCTTGAGAATTACCTCACTGAAACCATTTGTGGTGGAATTACTTCGTTCAAAACAGCGTTCTCTCTATCATCTCCTTGGAACCAACCTTGAATTTCTTCGTCGGGGGTTGAATGTCCGTCGTCTTCTTCGCCTGCAAATTCTCGTCGAATTGAAGGGGTAGTAGAAGAAGAAGATGTTGGACTAGCAGGAGGAGTGGGTTCTTTCTCCTTTCCTTTATTCTTTTTCGGAGCCATTATATCTACGATGAATCGTTATCGAATCGACGCTTAACGACGAATAATCGACGATGAAATCAAATAATTGAGAAGCCACCGAATAGAATTGGGAATATGGGTTGAGAATGGTGGTAAAAGAGAAGATAGGGGCGGAATTGGGTGGTGATAGAGGATGATAATGGTGGTTGTGGAAGAAAAGGGGAAGGGGAAGGGAAGAGGAGAAGGGGAGGAGAAGAATGAACCAGGTTCATTCGGTAGGTTTAGGTTTAAAGATTCAGGAAAGGGTAGTACAGACATTTTACTCGGTTGGGAAAGGGTATAGCTGGTTTTTCGCCCACCCATTTAGCCATCCCTTAACGCGTCAAGCTGGATGGGAGAATAGGGCAAATATGCCCGGATTCTTTTTGATATTCCCTAATGACGCAAGGTACTTTTGTACTAGAAAACCACAACACCTGTCTCACTGCATTGGCATTCTCCCTCTTTAGTCAATTCGTCGTGTTGTTTAAACTCTCAAGACAAGGGAAGATACACCGGGGTTTGGGTTTGGTAACGTTTACTTTTTGTAGGTGTAGGGAAAAAGACTGTTGTGGTTCTGACGGATTCTGACCCCATATTGCATTTATCGAAACCTAACTCCCTTCCACGAGTTAAAGACCCAATCCAACGGTTATATCTATGCTAATGCTATTCTCTTATCTTAGTTTTAGTGCTGATCTACATTTTCAGTTTTCTACTGTAGCAGTGTGTCGAGGGCGTGCACTCCGTCTGTTGTCTTTATGCTGCAACGTTAGACTTTCATGTTTGTTTGTGGGAATCCTTCGTGTTCTGATGACCAGAAACAAACAGTACTAGTATCTTTTTGAACAAAGTTCTGGATGATCTGAGATCATAAACGATGCACATTGATTAATGGCTTTCAAATAAAGTTGCCCTTGTTCCTGATCGTCTATATTTTGATTTTTGTTACAAAATATTGCTTGTCCACATTGATTAATGTTCCAAGAGCATCCAAGATACTAAAAATGGCAAAAATATATTTAAAGATGAAAATTGGAGTAACCAAAAACCTTGGATGCTCTTGGAACATTATCTTGAATTCTTAAAAACAAAAAACATCATCTTGAATTGGACATATCGATAGATATTTCTTAAAGACCAGCCCCATTTCATGAAGCTAGTTCTTACCCGCTTTTTTTTTTTAAAGAAAAATATCAATTTTCTTTTTTCTTTTTAAACGAAGGCCATGGAAAAGACTACCAGTCGACTTCACTAACTTGCTGTAACCAAATTGGGGTGCAAGACCAAAACGTAGAAGAAGAATTTTGGCCAAATGTGTTAGGGAGTGCGTAAACCATTACAAATTCTTGGATAGTAAATAAATTTACAAGCAACTAAACTAGCCGAAAATATTTGGATATCTTTGAAAAGGGCAACGATTCTTTGATCACCATTGAAGCAACCAGAAGAAAATTGATTAACCAAGTCTTTAGCATCACTTTCAACAATGAGATGAGACAACTTTTGTTCCACTGCTTTCTTTAAGAGAGCCCAAATAGCTCTGGCTTCAGCTTCTTTCGGAGAGAGAGCGTCAAAATGCAGGTAAACATAAAAGGAGACCTTACAGACGGAGTTTTTGATCACAAATCCTGAACCATTAAAAAAAGAAAGGGCGTCAAACGAACCATCAGTATTACCCTTGTAAGGAACAATAAAACATACATTATTTTAATTATCTCAAATTGAGGACAGACCTTCGGTGATCCAATGCTACTAAGCTAGATAGGAGTACAACCTACCATGTCGGTAACATATAATGTTCCTCCGTGCAGCGGAGAGGATTGGGGTCCGACTATGTCGGTTACATTGGTTGGGGGAGCAGAGGGTAAGTCCCCCGCTAATAACTCATTACATTGGTTGGCTGCAGAGGCATACAATAAGACTTCCTCTTTATACTGCTATTACTAAGTGGGTAGCTAGACTTCCTTCGGTGTGCGCTGGCTCCTTCTTATCTTGGTTCGCTGCTGGTGTGGTCTTTAGGATATATATGGAATATGGTATCCGCATTCTGCCTTATTTTTTACGAACCTCGAGAATTTTTTCAGAGATATCTTCTTCGTCTTGTGCTCCATAGGGTTCGCTTCTGCGGCTGCGGATGATATTGGTATGCGTCGTGTGGTCGTTCCTTAGACGATTTTGGTGAGTGTTTTGGTTTTTAGGGTACGAATCGTTAGAGCATGCTCGGTCAACTCCACTAAGCGTTGGTATGACAAGCTTGGTTTTCATTTTTAGTGATCAAAACTCAATCACTTGAACATGCCTACTAAATGTCTGGGTTCATTAGGTTAGACTTAGGATGTAGAAGATGGTTGGATTATCTAGAAGATTGACTAAAGACTTGAAGATGATTGAAGAGCAAACACACACATTATCCTCCAACTAAGGTTAGTGTTAGGGCATTGTCCGGTCAAACCCACTGGCGTTGGTATGTCAAGATAGTTGTCAGTTTGACGTGTCAAAACACAATTTTTGATTTAGTCTACTACAGTTTAGATTTCAGAATTGGGATATAGACGAAGTAGCAGAGACCTTGCAGAATATTCACTTGGACGGTTTAGGAACCATCCGTCAGAATTCCGGCCAAATGCATTGAATTTGTGGTTCACGTACATGTACGT
>JAJJMA010265356.1:0-17842 GCA_023529015.1 Papaver nudicaule | reverse complement strand
ACCAAGGATGAGTTTATTTCGGTTTGGAATGTGGGCAGTGGGCCCCATGTTTTTAGAACAGACGGACTAAGCTGCAAAGATTGAGTCCCAGTTCTACTTTAGACACGCGTCAAAATAAAAGGAAACAAAGGGTCAAAGATTCAGTCATGCAACGTTAGGCTGTTTCCTATGGATGAGAGAGGAATCATCCCAACAGTGCAAATCCAGTGCCCCTCCCGGACGCCTGTTTACTATGGAGGTACCCTTAGAGCGAGGAAAGCTTTCTCGCTGAGCGAGGAAAGCTATCTCGCTTCACCTGAGTGAGGAAAGCTACCTCGCTTGACCGGTCAAAACCAGTCAAATACCTTCTCTTTGGCATTTTGTCGAACAATAACTGTGTGTGATTCTGTTGGGTTGCAATGAGTTGAATACTGAAGATCAAAATCAGAAATACAATGAAAGCTGGGGATTGGGTCTGTTCTTAGTGTTTTTTCTTGACGATGAGAATACTGAAGATCAAAATCAGAAATACAATGAGAATTTTAAAGTATATAGAAGAAGAAGAAGAAGAAAAAAAGTACCTTCAAAACAGAAACAATTTTCTCCTGTTCTTCAACATCTTCAAAATGCTTCTTCCATCTATCCCAATCCCACTCTTCACCTTCCTCCATTCCAGTAACCTTGTCCACAACCAAATCATCATTCGCATTTTTATTAGTTTCTGGATTCCGAATAGAATTCATGTAATCATCAAATTTCTTAATAACACTTTTGAGAACATCTTGCAACCCAGAATCCCATCTCCGATTAACATAATCTTCAGGAGGGGGAGGATCTGATGAAGGACGCTTTTGACAACGACATATTAGGGTAGAATCAGAAACCCTAAAGCTGCTATATGGATAAGTTGGGAATTTCTTCAATGGTGAACAAGGGGAGAACTTATTGAGGTTTCTGAACGAGAAATTTCGTGGATTCAAATCTGCGAAAGTAGTTTGCGAAGGAAAAGGCGGAGATGAAACTGACGCCATTGGGGAGGGAGAAGAGGGGAAAGTAGTACGTGGTGGTTTAGGTGGAGGTACGAAGAGGGGAAATTTCGTGGATTCGAATCGGATGTTGTGTTCATCAAGAAAATTAGTTGTGGAAGATGGAGAGGAAATGGTGGAGACAGGAGAGGAAAATCGGAGAAGAAAGGTCAAACTGAAATTCCTAGCAGCGATATATTCTATCTCGCTAAAGTGCAAGCGAGGAAAGCTTCCTCGCTTTTTAAGCGATACTCGCTTCCTCGCTTTCCTCCCAGTTCCGGGAGGGGCACTGCGCAGTGGGGGAAGAGGAGAGAGAGAGGAGTTTACACCACGGTTTTCTGTCGCTTTCACTGTATTTTTTCCTCCATAGTAAACAGCCTTACTCTACTAAGATACTGGGGCAGCTTGGTTCCATCTGTAGGTGACTAATGTACCATGGTGCGACTGCAGTGAAATGGATATGATCCAATGTGTTAGAGCTAGTGTAACAGAAGTGTAAACTTCTGTTACTTTTACTGTTTTCCGTTATTTTCTGTCAGTTACATTTATTGTTTTCACCGCCTGTCTTTACTGATTCTATTTCTCTTTAAATATCTGTAAGAGCTTTGGATGCTCATTAAGAGAAAACAGAAACAAAATAACCTGTAACAAATTCTAAATGAAATGAAGATCTGATTATCATTTTCAACATGGTATCAGAGGGAGCTTCATCATCTCAGTGAATTCGAAGCTCCACCTGTTTGATTTCTTGTTCGTATCTTCAATTCTATCTGTCTAATGGCTTCAGCAACATCTCAATCTGAAGTTCTTGTTCACATTCCGCTCAATTTCAAAGCTCCGTCGAAGCTCACGGCGACGAATTATTCAATCTGGACTTCACAAGTTAAACCTCTACTTCGCAGTTACAATTTATTCTGATTTGTAGATGGATCTTATCAAGCTCCGCAGAGACTAATCAAAAATCCAAATCTCCCGAAACAAGCATCAACAGATCAATCTACTGTTGAAGAAAGTACAGATCCAGATGACTCTACAACTGAGTATGTACCTAATCCTCATTTTATTGCTTGGTTAAATCAGGATCAAGCTATTCTTTCATGGCTTTTAGGTGCTTTAACTGATGAATGCAATGTTCAAGTTCTTGGTTGTAAATCATCGTATGATGTGTGGAAAACTCTAGAACGTGATTATAATGCTTCTACTCGTTCTCGATTAATGCAATTGAAAACTGACTTACAAAATTTGAAGAAAGGACCTGAATCTATGCAAGCATACTTCAATAAGGCGAGATCTATAACTCATCAATTGGCTCAAATCAATCGTGTTGTGTCAGATGAAGATTTGGTGTTTCATGTTCTTCATGGACTTCCTTCATAATATAATTCCTTCAAAACCTCTGTCAACACTCAAGTTCTTAAAAATCTTGATAAAATTTCTAGTGTTGATCTCCTTGGTTTACTTATGTCTGAGGAATCTAGAATTAATGGAGATAATAATCCAGATTTAACATCTGCATCTGCTCATATCACTCATCCACAGCCAAATACACCTTATGGCTTGAGTTCTGACTCATCTAGAACACCTCAGTTCACACCTTATAGACCTCATTTTCATACTTTTAGTGGTGGAAGAGCTAATTATCCTGAGCATCATGGTGGTGGTAGATACTCACCTAACTTCAATAGAGGTGGATTTCGTGGTGGAAGAAATGGTGCTAGAGGTGCTTATAGAGGTGGTAGATTTGATGGTGGTAGAAGATCTTATCCCTCCAACTTTTATCCTCCTGCAGCACCAAGGTATAGCTATTATATTGAGTGTCATATATGCAAGAAGCCTGGTCATGGAGCAGGTGAATGCAGGTTCAGATATCATCAGTCAGAGTCTCAAGTACAAGCTCATCATATTATGCTGAGGAGTATTATGAAGATAACTATGAGGATAGCTAGTGTCCAGAACCAGAAGCATATGCTGTTTACAACAGTGATTCTTCTCATGGTTCTTCAAGCAGCTGGGTTCCTGACTCGGGAGCAACACATCATATTACTTCAGATCTTGCAAATTTGAACTTACATTCTCCTTATGATGGTGCTGATCAAGTCAGAGTTGGCAATGGCTCAGGTTTGTCTATCCAAAACATTGGCTCAACTACTTATGTTTATGATTCAGCAACTTTTAAGATGTCAAATGTTTTGCATGTGCCTGCTATCACCAAGAATTTACTATCCATCTTGCAATTTACTAGGGATAATAATTGCTACTTTGAACTTCATTCATAACATTTTGTTATTAAAGACAAGGATACACATAGAGAATTGCTTAGAGGGGGAGTTAATAATGGTCTGTATGACTTACAGTTTGATTCTGAGAGTTTCAAACATGCATTTATGGCCTCAACCTCAGCTGATTGGCATTATAAATTAGGGCATCCAGCTTATAAAACATTGAAGCATATTCTCTCTGTTGTGGATAGTTCTATCTCTGCTCATTTACAACCCTCTAGTTGTCATGATTGTTTAGTATCCAAATCTCATACATTACCTTATTTCCCATCACACACTGATGTTCATGCTCCTATAGATCTTATACACTCAGATGTTTGGGTTTCTCCAGTGTGCTCTGTGAATGGGTTTAAGTACTATGTTACATTCATAGATTCTTATAGCAGGTTTACATGGCTGTTTCCACTTACATATAAGTCAGAGGTTTTTGCTACTTTTCTGAAATTTCATAAACTTGTTGAGAATTTGTTTGGAAGAAAGATTAAATCTTGCAGTCAGATTGGGGTGGTGAATATAGGAATGTATCTGCTTATCTTCAGACTAATGGCATTGGCCATAGAGTTTCTTGCCCACATCATCATGAGCAGAATGGAAAGGCTGAAAGAAAACATAGACATCTAGTTGACACAGGGTTAGCCTTACTGAATCATGCTTCATTACCCTTGACATACTGGTCTTATGCTCTTGAAACAGCAAATTTTCTAGTAAATAGACTTCCAACTTCAACACTGCAGAACAAATCTCCTTTAAAAGTTCTATTTTCAGTTCAACCAGATTATAATTTCTTAAAGATTTTTGGATGTTCTTGCTATCCATGTCTTAGACCATTTAATGCTCATAAGCTAGAACACAGATCTGTCAAATGCATATTTCTTGGCTACAGTATGATGCACAGAGGATATAGATGCTTAAATCCTCAAACAAACAAAATTGTGGTGTCTAGGAATGTGGTCTTTGTAGAAAATGAGTTTCCCTACTCAAGTCTTTATTCTTCACTCAGTTCAGCACCACAACTACCTCATTCAGTTGTTGTTGACACATCTTATGAACTCCCTCAATCTTCTTCTCATACATTACCAATTCCACCAGAAAAATCAATTCCTATGTCATCAAATCCTTTGAGTACAGAATCTTCTGTCATAACTCCTTCAAGAACAATGACTACAAGATCAATGAATGGTATTGTTAAACCAAAGACTTATGTTGCTTCCACATCTGATGGCTCTGAATCTGATACTTCTACTGACTTTATGGCACCTACAACTTTTGCTCAAGCAATCAAGGATCCAGATTGGAGACCTCCAATGGGTGCAGAAATAGATGCTCTAATTGAAGCTGGTACATGGGAGTTAGTCAAACCAGATCCATCCTGGCATATTATTGACTGTAAATGGCTTTTTAGAGTCAAACATAGAGCTGATGGTACATTTGAAAGGAGGAGGGCAAGACTTGTAGCTAAGGGACATACACAAATTTATGGTATAGATTTTTTAGACACTTTCAGCCCTGTCATCAAACCTACAACCATAAGGATTATGCTTTCTATTGCCTTGTATAAAGGCTGGCAAATCAGGCAGTTAGACGTCAAAAATGCATTTCTGCATGGTACAATTACTGAGGATATTTACATGAAACAACCACCAGGTTTTGTAGATCAGGATCACCCTGATTATGTATGTAAGCTCAAAAAGTCACTCTATGGTCTGAAACAAGCTCCAAGAGCATGGTTTGCTAGACTCAGTACCTTTCTCACTTCACAAGGATTCTCAGCTTCTAAGACAGATACCTCATTGTTCTTTAGAATTACACCAACTGAAGTTCTTTATGTGCTCATTTATGTGGATGATATACTAATCTCTGGTAGTTCTTCTAAAGCTATTGATGTGCTTATGAGTTCTTTGAGCAAAGAGTTTGCCATCAAGGATCTTGGTCTGTTATCTTATTTTCTTGGTATTGAAGTTATTTCTAATGCTGCTGGTCTGCTTCTGTCACAAAAGCAATACATTGTTAATTTGCTTAAAAGAGCTAAAATGGAGTCAGCTAAATCAGTTAATACTCCTATGGCTTGTCCTTCAGTTTCTCATGTTCCAAATTTGAAGTTGTTCACTGATCCTGCATTGTTCAGAAGTGTTGTTGGTGCATTACAGTATGCAACTATAACCAGGCCTGACATCTCTTTTTCTGTCAATAAGGCTTGCCAGCATATGCATTCTCCTACTGAAGAGGACTGGTCTGATGTCAAGCGCATACTGAGATATCTTTCAGGAACATTAGATCATGGGTTACAGTTTAAGAAAGCTTCTTCACTACAGTTACAAGCCTTTTGTGATGCTGATTGGGCAGGGTGTTCAGTTGATAGACGATCTACTACTGGGTTGGCCATTTTTCTAGGTCCAAACCTTATCTCTTGGTGTTCCAGAAAGCAAAAGAGTGTCTCCAGATCCAGCACTGAAGCTGAATACAGAGCTGTAGTTGATACTACTTCAGAGTTGTTATGGGTGCAGTCTTTACTTTCAGAAATTGGGTTTCCTACTATATCTCCTCCTGTGTTATGGTGTGACAACATTGGAGCTACTTATCTTACTAAGAATCCTATTTTTCATCAACGTATGAAACATATAGAAATAGCATTCCATTTTGTTAGAGAACAAGTTGCAGAGAAGAAGTTACAGGTGCGCTATATTGCTACTGCTGATCAGATTGCAGATATACTGACTAAGGCTCTTTCATCTATGCGTTTTGCTCTGTTGAGAACCAAGCTCAGTGTCACATCCTCTTCTGCTGCGACTCTGTGCTTGCGGGGGAGTGTTAGAGCTAGTGTAACAGAAGTGTAAACTTCTGTTACTTTTACTGTTTTCTGTTATTTTCTGTCAGTTACATTTATTGTTTTCACCGCCTGTCTTTACTGATTCTATTTCTCTTTAAATATCTGTAAGAGCTTTGGATGCTCATTAAGAGAAAACAGAAACAAAATAACCTGTAACAAATTCTAAATGAAATGAAGATCTGATTATCATTTTCAACACAATGTAAGCATTTTTTTTTTGTGTGTGTAAGTAGCTCTAGCACAGCCTTGCTTTGCAAGTGCTATGGGGAGAAAGAAAGTCAAGTTATGGCTAAAAGCCTAGAATGGTAGTTCAGTCAGACTTTAGGGAAAAGAAAGTTATGTACTTTATGTTGGGCATTCGCCACAATGTGGGTAGGTTCCAGGTATCTTTTTTATCACAGAGAACCAAAACTCTACCAGGATGTGTTTTGACTAATTTCAACTGCAATTTGGGTTCTTGGTGGTAAGAGCCACTGACTGCTATGTATGCAACCAGTTTTCAACTCGAACGAGGAAAGCCGATGATTTTGAGCATTTATCATTTCCCTAGATCTAGAATTCCATGCTTAAAGAGGTGCAATTTGATGATTAAAACAAAAACATGGATTTACTTAACTGTAAAATTTGGTCACAATATCCGCAAGGAAAGGAAACAAAAACATATGATATGAATTGATGATGTCATAGTAAGGTCGAAGGTTACAAAAAACCCTTTCTGACATGGGTCAAATGTTCTCTTACAATAAAACCTGAATTAGATTATTGATATATCCTGTAGAAAGAATAATGACCTGAAAATGGTCGCCGATTGGCTGTACTCTTTTTTCTTATGTCAAGTGTATCAACTCTATGAAGTTGGTTTGGCGCGCTGGGGTATGTAATAGACAAGAAGACCTAACACGAGAATTACGCTTCCAATGAGGAAGAATGGGCTCAAGTTTGTAGCTTCGGGAAGATAAGGCAATGGAAGTGTAAGAATGAAAATGGTAAGTGGAACTGCAAAGATGAAAATAAAAAAAGTTGTTGGTTATTCAATGTGCAAGAAAAACAGAAGGCATAATCCGAGGCCTTATATATGGGTTTACCTGCTAGTGTTGTCACAAGGGAAGATACCACAGCTGAAGAAATCTGGACCAGATTAAGCAGGGAAATGTTGAAAGCCACATTTGTGGATATGAAAAGTAGCGGTAACCAAGGTGCTCCTGCGCAACCTGATGACAGTTGCAAAAAGCAAATCATCAAAATCCAGTTAGATACGCAAAGTTTCAAATCAATTAAAAATGAAAATCAAAAAGAAGATGATAAAGTACTTCATGAGTTGCAGTGATAGCAGGAGAAGACTTGCCTGTAACCTGATTACCGATATTCAGAAAACAAGCGGCACCACTCTTGAGGTAGGAAGGAAGTTCGACAAATGGTATACCTTTCAAGCTTGATAAGAAAGGCAGGAAGAGCAATACGAAGAGAGCCTACATGCCCCAAAAGACATTAAACTCCAACCTCAATGAGAAAGTTATTGTTATGTTTAAAATGCTCAAATATAACCTAGAAATAGAAATAAAATATCAAACTAAGATGTCCTCGTAACTTTATTTTTCACTATCCTAATTTTTATACCAAGTCCAAGCTCACACGTTTTTGGCTCCCAGTTAACCTAGTTTTCTTTGGCCTTTTACAGCTTTTCCCACATCAATACCCAGCTTGATTTATCTTTTTTTAGTAAGCAACTAAAACTTCATAATTTATTAAAGAAAATTAGGACGAACAACAGGAAAAAGCTACAGATGAAAATATAGCATCAAACTATAAAGCTCAAGTTGAATACAAATAAGTATGATGAATGACACCTGGAATCCAGATCCGAAAGAGTTGACGACAAATATGTCAAGTGCTTTGCCCTGTCAATTTATTAAATGAAGATCATGGACAAATCCTGAACCCCCACAAACTCATCTTCCCAGCAAAGAATAGCTTTGAATGCCAATTTATGGTTTATAGAAGAAATAAGCAAGGAAAGTACCTTTAGGCGTTTTGCCGCATCAATGAAGACAAACTCCTGTGGATATATACGCAGTTTAAGGCTCCATTATTCAGTTAACTATATAAATGAATACAATGTTGCTACTGTAACCTTGAGAATGGATGCACCAGCTTGAAATGCAGTTGATGCTAACATCATTGCCGGCCACACAAATGCAATGTTGGACAACATTTGACCGTCGCTTGATCCACTTCTCTTACAATGAACAAAAACCAACTGAGATTAGATTTGATCGAGAACTAGGTTCTCGCAAAAGAAAAAGATAGTATCTCTATTACCAGTTAAAAGAAAATATACTCTCAAGAGGATATCAATGTGCATACCTAGCAACAGCTGCAACAACACCAGCAGCTACGAGCAAGCAGCCTGCAATTTGATTTAATGAGTATTTTCTTCCTAAAATTAAGGTAGAGAATATCAGCTGCCAAACCAAAAATGTCTGCAAAGTAGATTTGTAACTAAAACGTCAGCAGTAGGCTCGCAAATGTAATCCGAACATATAACTAATTTGGATACCCAAAATCACCTGATTCAGTATTGGTATAGTTGGGCCAGGAAGCATAGCTGTAAACACAGACACAAGAAACAAAACCAATCGGTAGCATTAATTATGAGAAAAAATACATCCGTCAAATATTCACCATTGAAATCAAGATTTTGGTTGTAACTGAAAACACCCAAAGCTTCCCAATGCTGTAAGCAGGACAACAGCAACAGAACTCCTATGTCTAGAATACATTATAAACAAACAAGCTTCGTATCACAAATAAGAGTTATGTCCAATCAGTCTCCTAAGTTAACCACATCTTAGAGACAAACATGAATTTGAAATTTCAATCCTATGACTTTCCTGTTAGTCCTCTACTTAAGCAATCACCTCAAGTCTATAACATTAACCTAAAGTTAGTTTTGAAACAAACCTCCAGAATACATCCCTGCAGCAACTCCAAGCGCTTCTAAGATACCGATGACCAAAAAAGTAGTCTTCGGAAGTGCTAGCATTTCTTTAGTTACTTTTCCAGCACAATATCTTAGGTACAAGATGGAGAAATAAAATGCCACATATCTGCATTTTGTAAACAATAAAAATAAGTACTACGGCACATTCTGGCACTTCAGATTGAATTCAAAGAACTAACAACAACATGAAAAAATCAAGAAAACCCTGTCGATCCTAGGCAGCTTAAGACATACCCGAAAGTAGTGACCTGAGCAAGGAAAAAAGGATATTCTTTCATAGGAACAAGAGCAAGCTTGTAAAGAACACGATTAGCAACAGCTAAAACAATAGTAATTGCAGAGCCAACAAGAATTCTACTTTTATTCTTACTATCTGGGGTTGAAAATTCATCTTTTATAGCAAAATTTCTGAATTTGGGTTTTCTTCTAAAATTCTGTTCAATGTAATTTTCATTACAATACACACTAAATTCTCCACCAAATGACTTTGTTGAAGAAATCTGAGAAGATAAACTATGGTTTTGATGTGTACTAGTAGAAACTAATGAAGGTTGAAACTTTATTGAATTTTTTGAGATACTTCGAGTATGAATTCGAGGTGAAATGAAAGTAGTCGATGAAGAAAATGAAAATGCCATCATAATCGTGGCAGGACAAATAATCTGCTCCTGGATTGCAAAATCGTTAAATTCCACTTTCACAGAGGTTTCTGGTTCAGTTTCTTCAGTTGATCTGTGGAAGGAATTTTCAACCGAGGAAACTGAACAGAAGTTTTGGCTTTAGACTTTAGTCAAGAGTCAGAATAGATATTTTTTACATAACTTTATTCCATTTAACCTAGACAGTGACACACGTATTTTTTGGTAAATTTAGTCGAGTTGCTTCAAAACGGAAAACGACTGTATGGACGGGACCATGTGTGAATTTGCCACCCAAAATTGATTTGGGACTCATGACAGGAGTTTTTTTTTTTTTTTTGTGAATCGAAAAGGTTAAAGGCTTTATTATTAATTGAAAAGAAGAGAAAACTGTTACAAGTTGTAATTCATTACAACTTTCCAGTGAGAGATTAACTACTTAGATGCCACGAATCTATCTTTGCAGATAATTCCAATCAAACGGAAATCTTTTGATTTTGATAATGGTAAAAATAAAAAATAGATTGCCCACGCAATGTAAAAGGGAGATGTTTGTTCATACTAGGTTGCCCACCGCAAATACAAGATGGCATACTAATTGCAGAGGAGCTATTAGATGAGAGATTAATGTAAGATTAGTTTTGTGCTATGTAACTAAAACTCTCATAAGTGGCCAGTACAATACACGGTTTTGCAAAACTCTGGATTTGGTCGCATAGATAAGTACACATCTGATAAGAGATAAAGATAACTTGAAAGCTATTCGGCGACTTCAAAGTGGTATATCTCTATATTCTCGTAATGGGTTGGGATCAGAGATAACTATAAAAGAGGTGAATCCCTCTTCTCATCTGACTTGCACTATTGTATACTATATACAACATACATTGAAAGAGAAAAGAAGACTCGATTCTCTAATACGATTTGGTTCTTATACTTCTGCAAGCTACTTAGGAAACTCTCTTATCAGGTATTCTACTGAACTTCCTTTTGGTTTTATCATGATTTTAATCAAAGACAAGATTCTTATAGTGTTATGTATTGTTTCCAGACATACACTTATATACAAAAACTCTTACATTGGCATCTAGAGCTAGGTTGTGCCTTGATTTATAATCTGATTTTATTGTTTGAAATATGAATACTCTTGTTTGGATGAAACTTGATTTCCGCTGCTATTTTCATAAAGAAATTTTTAGAGTTTTCTAACAAGTTTTACATACCTGGTCTGTTATAACTATTTCTGTAAGTGAAACATGTTTGATAAAAGGTCTCACACAATTTTAAAAAATAGATATGAATATTAGCTTGTCTGTATGGTTGATATACACATTAAAGTGCCATTTATTGATATGTTGTTTGTTTAGTATATTGTACACATAAATTTAGCAACTCGTTTGTGATAGGTTTAAGTTTGATTTTAAACCTAACAGTTAAGAAAGGTCTATCCTATGTTGGGTTAAGGAGGAGCACTAAAGTGATCATTCGACAATATATAGTTTGTACAAGTTTCAAGTCTTGCCCAAATGTGACTGATTTGTACAGATTATGTATTGTTGAACTTGGTTTGTAAACCATTAAGATCATGAGTGTGTGCTTATAAAAAATAAACTACTTGTACTGCCCAAAGGTGTACAGTTGGTTCATGTGTGGATTAAGTAGGATAGAATGGTTTATAGGGCTTGATTAGAGATGAATAACCCTTACCCAAAGGCAAGGAAGTATTTGTGTCGAACCAAATCTTGATAAGTTAGTTATGTGGACGATTTTATAGCATATAGGGAGGTGAATTGAATGTTTATGTATTGCCCAAAGGTGTATATTAATATTCTTCACTGTCCTGATGAGTGCACGTGGAAAGCTTCCAAAGTTGTTTGTTACACTCTAAGTATTTCAGCTAAACCCTTAAGACTGATTTACATGTTTCAGTACAATGAAATTGTATTTTTCGTAAATAGAATGATTGTATTTATCGTAAATAGAATGTTAACCCATTTTCAAAATGGTTAACTGTTCACAGTTATGGATGGGACTATTGTTCAACGACATCTGACTGGAATTGAACCACTAAGTGGTTCAAATTTCAAGAAGTGGAAGTCACAGCTCGATATCGTTTCGGGATGTATGGAATCGGACATCGCTATCACTGAAGATCAACATGCAGTTCATGTTGTGGGTGCAACTGAACCTGTTACGGCAAAGTATCAGAAATGAGTGAAAGCCAATAGGATGGCAATGATGATTATTAAGTCCTCAATAAGAGATGATATTTGAGGTGGCATTCAAACCAAAGATACTGCAAAGGAGCTGATCAAGGAAATAACCGATCAATTTACTGGATCCAATAAGGCACTTCAGTTTACTTATTTGACCCAACCCATTTTTCTCAAGTATAATGGCCATGAAAATGTTCGTGAGCACATTCTTAAGCTGTCAAATCTTATCAATTCACTTAAGGAGTTAGAGATGGATTTGGGAAATGATTTTCTTGTTCACTTAGTTGTAGCTTCTCTTCTCCGTTCCTTTGAGACCTTCAAAGTGAACTATAATGCTCAAGAAAATAAATGGACAGTCAATGAGCAGATTGCTTACTGTGTAATGGAAGAAGAACTGCCAACTTAGTTTATCATGGAGTAAATAAGAAAAACTTTAAGAAGAAAGGTTTTAAGAAAAGCTTTAACAAGAAGAATGGAACGGGTGTGGTTAATGATAAGAAGGGTTCAGACCAGACCTCTAGTTCTGCTACCAAACCAAAAGAAAATCCAAAAGTTGATGGTGAAATTGAGTGTTACTTCTGCCAGAAAGGTGGACATATTAAAAAGGATTGTTTCAAGTACAAGGAATGGTTGAAGAAGGAAGGAGGTAGTAATCTAGCTTTCGTTTATTTTGAAACATATTTATTAGATACTCCTAGTAATACATGGTGGATTAACTCTGGTTCCACTCTGCATTTTTCGAACTGTTTGCAGGGGTTCATAAGCCAGCGAAAACCAAGGGATGATGAGAAGTTATTCATTGCAAATTCAGATCCAGCTAAAGTTGAGGCGGTTGGATCCTTTAGGCTGGTCTTGTATGGTGGTTTTGTTTTAGATTTGGAAGAAACATTTTGTGTTCCTGGTATTAGGCGAAATCTAGTTTCTGTTTCTAAATTGGATAATATTGGCTATGATTTTATGCTTGAAGGAGGTAGATTATCTCTTAGATACAATATGCATAATATTGGTTTTGGTGTTTTAATCGATGGGTTTTTATAGATTATCTTTGGATTCTTGTTATGCTTCATCTTTATTTTGCATGTCAGTTGATTCCCTAGTTACTTCTTCTGGAAATAAAAGGATCATTCTTAAAGAAAATTCATCGATGTTGTGGCACAAGCGATTAGGACATATATCTAAAGAACGCTTAAAGAAGTTAGTCACAGATGGAATACTGGGTTCATTAGATTTTAGTGATTATCTTACTTGTGTGGATTGTATTAAAGGTAAACTCACTAAAACTAGGAAACTGAGTGCCAGTCGCTCTCTTGGAAATAGTCTATACAGATATATGTGGACCTTTTCCTACTCCCTCTCGCGACGGTCAGCGCTATTTATTTCCTTTATTGATGATTTTTCAAGGTATGCATGTGTATACCTTATTTGTCATAAGTCTGAAGCTATAGAGGTGTTTAAAATTTATCATTTGGAAGTTGAAAAACAACTGAATAAGAAGATTAATTTTGTTTGATCTGTTCGTGGAGGAGAGTACTATGGTAGGGCAGATCAAGATGGTGTAAACCACGGTAATTTTGTTAAATATCTTCAAGAACAAGGATTTGTTCCGCAACACACCACTCCCGGTGTTTTTACCTGAAAAAACAATGTACCGTCTCTGGGTACTTTCGTAGTGCTCAGAGATCAAAGTCGAACAAGACAAGCCTAAACCAAGGATGGTTGTTCCCGTCTTGCTTCGGTCACAGAGAGGATAGAGGTTGGTCTAGGGAGGGAAACAGCGAAGAAACTTGAGATCAGGTTGAGGATGTGTTTTGGGTGTAAGAGTTCAAGATCTCCGTCGTGAAGTCGACTGGAAATCTCCAAGGCTAGAAACGTGTTTCGATTCTCAGATGTTTTCTCTGAGGCTCTGGTTGTTTCTGGATTGTGTGTTCTAGGTGTTCTGAACGTCTCTAATGTTCTGCCTTGGAAAATAGAGGAAGCCTCTATTTATAGTTTGAACTCACCCTGATCTCTTGACAGAGAAGGTGGAAGTCGTAGAAGAGTGGAGGAGTGGAGGACATGCGTTGGTTTCCGTAACTGCCTGAGTCGTGTGGAACATGCCCACTCGCGCCATCTTCTCGTAACTGTCCACTATCTCCATCAGTTTCTTTCAACTGCCGTAGACCGCCAGACCAATACCCCTAAAGTTATCCCCCCGTGTGATGTTTTGATGTCTCGAGCGAGTGATACGCGGATATTGCGTAATTGAGTTGAGTAGAGTAGAGTCGTACGACTAATTGTCGTGACCAACATGAGTGTAGTGCCTCCGGGACACGAGTATAGGAGTGGCCTTGGCTGTTTGGCCAAGGCCATGAGTGTTTGAATGCGCCTTGGTGCTAATTATGGTGGTGCCATGGCTCTTGGCGCCACGGCCTGTTGTGGCGCCATGGACTATGGCTCCACGGCCTTGGATTTTGGCCAAGGCCAAGCTTGGACGCGTCTTGACGTTGGTCGTGTTAAGGTGGCGCCATGGCCTTGGCCTCTGGCCAAGGTCCACTTGTTATGGCGCCACGGTCTTGGCTTTTAGCCAAAGTCCACTTGTTGTGGCGCCATGGACTATGGCGCCACGGCCTTGGCCTCTGGCCAAGGCCAGCCTGTTGACAGCTATGCTTCTCGTTACGGTCTTGGCCTTTGGCCAGACTAAGTAGGTTTGTGGCGTTTTACGCCATGGCCTTGGCCTCTTGGCCAAGGCTGATTTTCGTGAATCCATGGTGGCTTCATGGTTTGTGGTGCCATGCTATGTGGCGTTTATGGCTTTGGCATCTGGCCAAGGTCGACTTTGGGCAGCCTGTGCCTTAGTCGCGGTGTGAGTGCTTATGCTACAACACACTTGAGGTCATGGCGTGTTTATCCATGGTATGATAGACCATCCAGAGCTTGGGATTAGGTCCGCTTAAGCCTGTTTAGGCTGGTGTATGCTTCTCAGAGAGCTCTGGACCGGCCTGGAGTTTCAATATTTCTGAGGTTTGCACCAAGACTCGTATGTTGAGTCGCATTTAAGAAGAAATCCATGAGGATACGTCTCTGTTGATTCTTCACCGTGTACCATCAAGTGAGACCTGGCTCTGTGCATATCAATGGGTTTAATATGTTGGTGAGATCATTAGTACTGCTCTACGATGTTACCCTCCCCACCGGAGTTATAAGAGAGAGCTCATAGAGAGTTTATTCGGCTCATGGAATGGGTTGCACTCTGAGCTATAGAGATGAGCCTGAATAGGCGATCGTCTTTAATAAGACATGGTTTCGAGAGTGTTTTGACAATCTTGCCCCTCTCTCATTTTTTCACCATCTACAGAAAGTCCCCTGGTTAGTGTGGAACAGGAATGTTTCATGCTAAGCACTCAGATGGTGATGACAATGGTCTGTAGTTTTCCATTCAATACTAGCACAGGGTCTCATGGTATGGATTAAAAGTAAATTCATATGTAAGTACGTATATGTTGCTAAAACAGGGTTTTCGGTTAATGGGACAATGATGTTCCCGAGGTTCGGGGCGTTCCGGGTGCAGTCCCTGCAGGTTTGGCAGGTCCGTCCTCTAGTCGATAATGCTCGGCTCGACTTGGCTGAGGACTCTCTAGGGTTTCTAAACCCATATGGAGGTGAGATCACACTCGTGCTTTGTCGGTGGTACTATCTAGATAAAAGGAAGGGTGACGGATTACCGGTTTCTTGGCGTAAATTCCTCCTTCCTCCCAGGGAATTTCTGAGATAATCCCGTTTGGGTCTGTTGATAGACTCTGACCGAAGCTTTGAACATAGCGCCCTCTATCTTCATCCTCCGTGCGTTTTAGTTGTGCTCCGTGTACGACGCATCCGATTTCTAGGGTTTCACCTGCGTATATATATACATGTGTGAGACGACGTTGTAATCTTCATCTTCTCATACTAGCTCTTCTGCGGTGAGTGTTTCTCAAGATTCATGGCTGGTGATGACTCTGGTTTGTCCTCGCAAAAGAGAGCTTACGCTAGAAGACGAGTAGCTGAGATCATGGCTGACGAGAGCGTTTCTGGTTCGTCTTCGCAGAGAGGAGCTTATGTGAAGCGGAGGACGTGGATCCCGAGTCCGATGAGTATCTTTTCGCAGTTTCATTGTACACGTATTCTGTACTCTTGACAAGGGTTGTGGTGTTGCAGTGTGGGGTCATGGTAACCCGTAGCCGAGGACGCTTGAGTGCCGGGAAGTTGAGTCTCGAGGAAGTCTTTTTGCCTGCTCAGGCTTAGCAGGGGATTCGGTAAGCTTTTGTGCTGGCTCGTCCTTTTCTTCCCCTTCTCTATATTTCTTCTGAGCATCGTTCCTCTCCTTCAGGGGATTCAACCTCGCAAGAAGAAACGGAGTGTGCCCAAGAAGAATCAGTCTGCCCAGAGTGGATCTCCAGTTTACTCTCCGGTTTCGGTTGTTGCCGTGGACGAAGACAACGACAATGGTGTTGGTGACGTTGACACTTCATTCCAAGGAGGTTCGATTCTTGATGACGCTGGCCTGGGAATAGACGAGGTCGACTGTTAGCGGGCTGGTCTCCCTTTCGTTCCGGGGATGGTTTCCCTTTCTGAGGAACAGAGGTCCGTCGGTGGTTTCCTTGTGCCGACTCCTTTCTCAGATACTTATGAGAAGATTTGGATAAGATACGGTCACATCGCTACCAGGCGACGGATGAAGGATACTCCTGTCATAGTCACTATGGTCTCCCTGCTTCTTCCCGTGATTAGGGATATGGAGGGAGAAAAGCTATACGACGTAACTTCTGAGATGATCCAGAGGTGGGAGACTCACATTGCCGTCTTGGAGGCGATAATGTGCAACGTAGGCTGGCTTCGTCAACGTCTCGAGATCGTGAAGGTAGACCGTGCTGGGATGATTTCGAACACCTTTCCTTGCTCAAGAGCTCTTCTCTGCGCCGAACGGGACTTGGAGGGACTATCCGATAAGGCTGGTCGAATGTTGAAAGCTATCCGAGTTAAGGAACAAGCTCTGGTTGAGGAGTCCAATGAGGTTAATGAGGTGATTGAAAGTTTGAGGAAGAAGAATGACATTTTCCGTCAGAGGGTGGAGATGCTCTACAATCGAGATTATTCTCTGTTGGATGGTTTGTTTTGAAAGTTAGAGAGAGTTTTTTTTTTTGTAAAAGACCTCCAAGTGTGAGGAGTGTTTTTTTTTTATTTGCAGTTCTAATGATTGAAACTCTTTCTTCTTCTTCCCTCCCCCCCTTTTTCAAAAAAGGAAATGGTTGAGCATTTTCATCTGGAAGGGTGAAGTTTCTCTTCCTTGACCTGAGTCCCCACGTGTCCCGTGTCTCGGGGCTTGCTCCAGTAATCCTTCTGTAGAGGCGATGTTGGCTTTTTTGTTCACGAGGTTGCGGACTTGCTTGAGTAGGACCTTGTTTCGTCTCCTTCCATTGTCGTCGTGGCGGTGTAATGTCGACCCACGGGTTGGGGCGCCACGCCCATGTCGCCGTCCCCTTTCTCTTCTTCTCGTGGCGCCATGGGTAGTAGCGTTCCATGGCGCTGCAGCCTTTCTCTTCTTCTCGTGGCGCCATGGGTAGTGGCGTTCCATGGCGCCGTTTTTTTTTTTTTTTTTTTTTTTTTTGGGCGAGCCGAGGTGTCGTGGTTCTCCAGTCTTCCTTGTCGGCTTTCTCGTAATGGCTTTGCTTAGGCATAGTATGCTTTTAACCATTTACCATTGATGACAGTCCTCTCTGCTTTCCCGTCCACGGTGACTATCTTGTAATACCCACTCGCAGATGCCTTCGAGATAACATAAGGTCCTTCCCAATATGGAGCGAATTTTGATGTTGTGGCGTCCTGTTGGACATACTTCGCGGTTTTCAGTACCAAGTCTCC
>JAJJMA010265355.1:0-11758 GCA_023529015.1 Papaver nudicaule | reverse complement strand
AAAAATGCTGGTTACCTGGTTTGCAGACTCTCCAGCCTTCGTCTTTGATGGTTTCATTTTCCTGGTGGTACTAGATTTCTTGATAGTCGTGGGCAATAACAGCCAGTTTCCCTTTGGATCCATATGTATTTTCCCGTCAGTATCACGATATTGATTCTCCTCATCCCAGTTCAGTTGGAGAAAATCACGATCTTTGAAATGCTTGTGTTCTTCGGCGAAGTCCCTTCTAACAATCGTTTTCGCCTCGTCAAGCCATCCCAGCAGCCAGGGACCTTCTAACCAGCAAGGAAAATTGGACCATCCACCTTCGGTACTTTTCCTTGTTGTGGTAACACCTGAACCTTCCTTCTTATCAACAACGCCGAGCATGATCTCATCATCTTCCATAGTAAGCCCAAGGCTCACCTCTAATAGCCGAGGCAAGAACGTCGTACTGCTTCAAGAAATTTTCTATTGTGTACTCTTCAGGAGGAAACAGCCCCTCCTCGAATATCTCCGGGTAATTAGTCTTGTTGCTTCGGCGAAGCTTCCATTCCATCAAAATGCGAATAGCGTTCGCTGTAAGCTGGAAGGGACTTTTGTTTATCGCCATCAGAAGATCGCATAAGAATGTGTCGGCAGGATCATACAGTGGGAATCATAGACCATCTTTAACGGTACCATAAGCAGTTATTGCTTTCTCGGCGTGTTGACCATCTAAGAGGAGGTCTCAAGAGTAATGGGAGTAGAAGCTCTTTTCAAGCTCTTAAAGTGAGTCAAAGTCAAGGGTTGAATAAAGATCTTGTCATAAGCACAATACTCGATCAGGCCATTGCTACCAGGATGATCGTGGAGTAGCTTTGGTAGCGGCAGGAGAATGAGGAGATCAAGTCTCATCAGTTGGCGAACCAACAGCTTGAGCGATAGATTTTGGGCGGCGAGAGGAACTCTGAGTAGCATAAGCCATGTGTATTGAAAATTATGCCGGAGGCGGTTGCTGGTGAGATAACGGCTAATTTCGGAACAGTTAAAATGACCGGAAGGGATGAAGTTGCAGAACTAGGGGTGAAGAAAAAAGGGATCAGAGCATGAATCTGATGTAGGAAGGTAAGAGAAGGAAGATTAAAGTGAAAATGAAGATGATGTATGAGTTCCAGGACTGTGAAAAACTTGAATCAGACGGAGACGCAGCAGAAGCAGGGGTTTAGGGTTTGAGAAAGAAAAGCTCGAAGATTTTCGGAGATATGAAGATGATGAAGGAAGAAGAGAGAAGAAGCTTGTATTTATAGGATGGAAAAGGGGAAATCAACCGACGTGGGCGGTTACAAGTCATAAAGCAAAATCAGCGCATGAAGGACGTGTGGCAAAACTGAAGCAGAAGTGGAGAACGTGGGTGCGACATTTCCGGCGAATAGAGATAAAATTTTCATCCCCAGCGACCAGAGCTGTTGGAGATGAAAGAGGCAAAATGTAAGGGCAGAAAATGCCTTCGCCGAATAATAGCATCCTAAGGGTGAAGTTGTACAAAGAGATCACTCGTGAAAAGCATGGAATCATTGGCGGAGGCTCTTGGCGAAACATTTAACTGGGAGACCAACGAATAAAGGAGAAAGGAAGAACCAGCGAATCATATAGAAGGAACTGCTGAGCGAGGAAACACCACCGAAAGCAAGGGCATTGCAGCAGAGGAAGTTAAGAAGTGGTTGAGCATTTATTACTCGTGAGAACAGATACATTGTCAGAGTTGATCTGTTGATTCAGTGGGAACCTCGTCAGTAATCCTTATCCTTAAGAAGACTTGGCCGCTAAGACTTGATAGAAAAAAGACTACCTCGGCGATGTAGTATGTCGGCGTGTGGAGACAAATTAGTGTCAGAAAGATATTGTTTGTATTAGCTATTTTCCGCTTTGTAAACCTCTATAAATAGCGAGAGAAACCCTTGAGAAAAGGATTTGACATTTCTTAGTTTGGTCTAATAAAGAGGAAAAGTAACTTACTTGCTCTCCTTAGCCCAGTGCCGAGACTAGGGTTCTTGTTGAGAGATTCAGACTTATAAGATTAGCAAGGTGAGAGAGTTGTAATAATACTTATTTTAGTGAAATCCCTTGGATGTAGTCCTCACTTATGAGAGCGAACCAAGTAAAAACCTCTGTCAAGTATCTCTAACCCTTAACTCTTTATTATCTTGTGTATCTATGATTTGGTATATGTTTGTGTATAATATTTGGGTGTACTGTCTAAGATCTAACCCTTGGGATTTTAGACAGTTAATTACATTTTGGCGCTAGATTAGGGATTGAATTTGTTTTTTCCTTGTTTTTCATCATGATTTGGTAAGGTTAATGCATATGTTGTTATGTTATTATGTTTACTCGTTGAAGTTTCACCTGTATTGCTAGTGTCTGAGAAACAGTGTTATTAGATACGTCGCTGTCTAAGGAGTTTTTCAACTCATAACTTAATTTTTGCTCACATGATTAGTTGGGTTCATCATATATTTCACTTCTGTCACACGAGTACATCATTGAATGATTTTCTTTGTTAGGAAAAATGTTATTGTAGTATGTTTTAGACCACGGCGCAGGGTTAATCATCTATTTTGAAAAAATATGCTATTTTGGGTATGTTTGGAGAGAATATAGATATATATTATCAGTCGTTGTTAAAAGTTGCTATAACAAACATTGCTTTCCGATGAATTAGCGAGTACTTTGGGTTGCAGTTAAAATGTTTTCAAAACTTCTTAAAAATGTCGCCGTACATCCCTCTTGATCGAAAATTCACAATTACTCAAGAAGTTTTTGCAGTTTGCATAAAAAGAAAAATGTCAATTTAGTCCTCCCTGCCATGATTTGGTCATCATATGTGCATCATTTGAGTTAAGACTGCCATTTTTGTCATTTCCTCAACAACATTCTGAAAAGCTATCCAGCTAACTCGTTTGGCACTTACCCACAGTACTAACAGAGCAATACTGTAAGGAAGTGTGTTTGTCTTCTTTTACAAAGCTTCAGCGAATGGGTCCCAGGGGTAAAAGCAGCAGAGCTCCAGCGGGTAGGCCTCCACGGTACCCCATCCTTCCTACACCATTGGTATTTCCTAGTAGTCACAACACCAGAAGCAGAGGATCAGAACCAGTAGGTTTACCGAGCTCTCTTTTGGCGAGTTCATCTCGGCGGTCACCCATACAGCAGCAACTTCATCAAGAAGAGATCTTGATAGAGGATATCACCCACTTGGAGAATGCAGGAGCAACAATTTAACCCAGCATGTTACTACGAAGGGTTGGCAGTGAGGTCGACGCGAGTACCCTCGGCGATGCAGTCAATGGCAGTAGACCAGCTCAGAGGGTTATTGGTGAATCTTCTAATGCTGTGGGTATAGCTCAGGATGTTAATACAGGAAGTTTCGCAGCAGCGAACGTAATCCCAAGAGCTATTGGTGAAACACCTAATGTCGTGGCGGAAGCTCCAGTAGTCGTCGCCAAAACAATTATGGCAGCGGATGTTCAGCAGGCCGCGAGTGGTACATCGGTAGCACCAGGCACAACTTTGGCTTGCCCAGTGGTGGTAGCAGACAACACAGGATCCACTAATACTACAGAAACCTTGCTAAAGCAGATCCTTGAGGCAAACAACCGGCAAACAGCTCAGATGCAGATGCAGATGCAATTGCAAATGAAGACTGTCCTACAAAGCCACAAAGAATTGATGGCAGAGAATATGAAAGTGATATAGAGCAGGAGTCACACATCCCATTCGCACACCACTTGTCGTTCATAAAGGAGCGGGGCTAGCACAATCGAAGTTTCTGATTCATCAGCGAAATATGATGAGAGGGGTAGAAGGAAAGAAATATTTAGAAGAGATAGCGAAGATTATGATGATTCGGCAAAGCAGGAAAAGATGGATAGGGGTGTAAGGAAAGAGATTTTCCGGCTAAAAAGCAAGGTGGCAGCGTTAGGAGGATCCTCAAAGGAGTCAAAATTTAAAACGGCACTTTCTGAGGCAAAGAAGATGCCCTTTAAAGATTGTATTACTAATGGGCACGTATCTACAAGGTTCACTATGCCAAAAGTCACGTCCACCTTTGATGGAACGGGGGATCCCGCTCAGCACCTGAGAAATTATAAGCGAGATTTACCGGCATGGGTAAACTCAGACCCCATAATATGCATGACATTTCCCGCCGCTCTCAAAGATGAAGCTTTGGCTTGATTTGATGGGTTGGACGAAGGTACAATTGGTTCCTTTAGTAAACTGGAGAGCAAGTTCTTGGGCACGTATATTCAGAACAATAGAAGTCGTCCGGGCGTGGAAAGATTGTTTAACATCAAAAAAAGACCATCGGAGACGTACAAAAGTTTAATTCAAACATGGAGAAAACTGTGCAGTGAAGTAGGCACAACGGTATCTGATATGGATAAGATAAGAGCATTTATTAGCTCCATGGAGACGTCAGACCCAATGTATCAAATTTTATTCTGGGATGCGCCGAAAGACATGAAAGCTATGAGAGTTAAGCAAAACGAATGGACAAATTATGAAGAAATTCAAGCAGAAGAGCTTCGCTTAAAGAAAGAAAGAGCCAAGCAAATTCACTCAATCAACAATTACTCCTTAGAAGAGCAGGAAGAAATAAAAAGAGAATCGCAAAAAGCTGAGCAGCAAAGACTAGCAAAGGCATCTTCTTCGGCGATGGTAGTACCAGAAACTGCGAGGCAGCAGCAACAAGTAACCGCCGATCAGCATTGGAACTCTCAAAAGCGAGACAATTATGATGGAAGACATAGGCAAGATAATCGAGGAGGAAACAATGGCAGGGGGGGACGTGACAATCGGCGAAACGAAATGGTGATAGGAGTTATAACGGTGATAACCGAAAATTTGGTAGAGAAAACCAGCAACCTTTCCAGGACACCACATTACCAAAGCTGCGTATTTCTTATACTGATGCATAAGGGCAAATTGAGAATTAAAATTGCGGAGATGATATCCGCTATCCCTATAATAGAGGAAACCCCAGAGTCCCGCCGACTAATACCAATTCTTTTTGTCAGTTCCATTTGTTCCACGGCCATTCAACAGAAAATTGTAACGGCGTACAACAAGAGGTCCACAGATTCATTCACTTAGGGAAATTCCAAGAATTTCTTGAGTTGTCGCCGCCATCTCCTGTCACGGTTCGCCCAATTCAAGTTATCCAAGCTCCAAATGTGTTTGAGGTAAAGGTAGAACGTGACTTATTGGAGTTGGATTGCTTCTCCATTGTGCACTCAAAGATTACTAGAGATGAGTTCCACAACAATGTTTTGTCCAGAGTACATAAGCGAGACAGGTTGGGAAATGAAATCTGCAGCGTCGCCGTCAAGCAAGAGCCACTGATGGATTGGATGAAAGCTTGTGTGGGTTTTTCCGCCGATGAGATACCGCCTGAAGGGAGAAACCATAATAATCCTTTGGTCCTCACTATTCAAATGGGAAGATTCAAATTACCTAAAGTCCTTATCGATCAAGGCAGTTCGGTGGAAATTCTTTTTAACTCTGCATATGAGGCAAAGCGAAAGACACAAAAATCCCCTCGCCAACAATTTCATCGTACAACATTTACGGATTCAATGGGATTGCTTCTAAACCAAAAGAGGAAATCGAGTTCAAGATTGTCACCTGTGACGACTTGGCTTTGGATACTACCCTTTGTATCGTAGTATGCAGCAATCCTTGGGAGACCAGTTGCAAAGCCTGAAAGGAGTACCCTCTACTTATCATCAACGTTTAAGGTTTCCAACACCTAAATGAGTCGCCGAGTATGTGGGAGATTTGGCAGTGGCAAAAGCTTGCAATGCGGCGGACGTACAAATGCGTGAAAATAGGAAAGCCAGAATTATTGTAAGGAAGAAACAAGGCAAAGAAGCCTTAAAGGAGCAGGAGATTCAAGACTTCATCGCCGACCCATTGAAATACGCGCATTCGGTAAACTCAGTAGAAGATTCGGCGATACTTGATGGGAAGACATTATAGCAATTAAAGGAACCATCGCCGATGGGAGAACCTGAATTACATTTTACGGCGATGGAACCTACCAGAGATATAAACATCGGCGAGGAGAATGATCCAAAAATGGTGAAAATTGATACTTTATTAAATGAAGATGAATCGGCGAAACTACAGGCGCTACTTAAAGAGTATGTTGACGTTTTCGCTTGGGGAATGAATGAAATGCCAGGCATTGACCCAGCAATAGCATGTCATAAACTAAATATTGACCCAAAGATTAGGCCTTTCAAGCAAAGGATAAGGAAATTGGCTCCAGCCTACAAAGAAGCAGTTGAAGCAGAGATCGACAAGATGAGGGCGTCTGGTATCATAAGGTGGATCTGCATCGACTTCAGCGACCTCAACAGGGCATGCCCGAAGAATAGTTTCTGTTGGGGCATTGTCCGGTCAAACCCACTAGCGTTGGTATGTCAAGCTAGTTGTCAGTTTTAGGTGTCAAAACACAATCCTTGATTTAGCCTACTAGAGTTTAGATTTCGGAATTGGGATATAGACTAAGTAGTAGAGACCTTGAAGACGAAGACTGTGAAGACAAAGAAGACATCAATTATTCTTCATAGACAAAAGGTTAGTAGGAGTTATGACTTTTATGAAAATTATTCTATTCTACTTTCTCTATCTTTCGAAATAGTCGACTACTTTAGTAGTGATATTAATAGCGATTGAGATCGTGTTCTTGTCTATATGACCATGTGTTATGTTGGTGTTTGTTCCCCAAATACTAAGGTTACAAGAATGCATGGGATAGATTCGATACCATTTGTCCATTGCAATGGTTTGCTTGCAAATCACTTGTTGGATATGGGTGAATCTAAAGGAGTACTCTTGAGCAAGAGTCCAGTGGATTACAACTGAGGACGTCTAACACGTCTAAGTACTGAATGGCGGACGGTTCCCTAAGCGTACGTGAAACAGAAACTCGGAATTTCTCCTGAGTTCCAAAGTGTCATTTTGTACGCGTACCTACGTGAACCTCAAAATCGATACTTTTGGCTGTGATTCAGATAGACGGTTCGCAAACCGTCCCAAGTGAATATTCTTCTGGATTTTCACTCGGGTTAAACTCTGAACTCCTTTATCTCTTAGTTGGACTTGGATTATCACGAAAATATCTTATGTAGTCCATCTAACAGTTCTCAATGTGTCAATAAGATAAAGATTATCTCTGGTCTGTTGGATCTCTATCTTGAAATGTTTTTGAGCTAACAAAACACTTGGCAGATAAATGATTAATGATTTCGAATTGAGATAAATCTCTTTTACTTGGTTTGCAAGTTTAGAGTTTCCAAAACTTGTGGGACAAGTAATTAGTAGTTTTATTCCAAAGCAACCTATCTTATTGAGTGTTATAAATAGAGGTGTCTATGGACGAATACCGCAAGCATCAAGCATACGTGAAGGTCTTTTGTGGAAGTTATCATAAACTCTTTTCACTTAGGTGAACGCTTGTTGTGGCATAGTCATCCTCTATTAGGTAGCAATTCCTCACGGGATTTACCTAGCTAACGACTATAAAGACTTCTCTTGAGAGTTGGGAAGCACAGGTAGGAGATTGAGACCTTAGTGGTTGAAATCGGAGTAACATGTAACCTTGGTAACCTGATCACGTTCTTGTCTATTCTATGGTCCTTCTCTTCTGATATAAGGCCATTCAAGAACTGATACGTTACACACAGGGTTTGAAAGAAAGCAACGCACGACTGCACTCGGTGTTGTAAGACCTAGTTAGCTCCACTTGTATAAGTTTCTTAATTGATTCTTCGTGTACAACTGAGGTAGAGACAAGTTGGGCATAGTTTACTCGGTTTACTTGTCAGCCCCCGCTTGTAATTAGATTTCCATATGACCTGGAGCAATCCGAAGGAAGTCACTTTGTGTATGTCAAACTGATAGAGGACAGTTCAACCATACAGTCGATAATTGAGGTTGCAAAGCCAGAATTGTTGACACAAGCCTTTAACAGCGGTTAAAACAACTCCTAGGCCTGTAAAGGACGCCAGCTAGGGGAATCAAGTGCGTGACAATCTGTGGGGGATCTAGAGACGTAAGGAGTGCGACAGTAGCCAGTTCGCTTGGAGGGTAGGAATTGGTCTCTGCTACATCCCAGACCGAAGTTTTATAGTAGGCTAGTTTTTGTAGTCAGTTTGTACTGTGCGGTGTTCAGTTTGGACGAGGTCCCGAGGTTTTTCTACAAGCTGTAGTTTCCTCGTTAAAAAATCTATGGTGTCTTGTGTGCTTTACTTTCCGCATTATATTCTATGATTATATAATTAAACCAAACACAAGAAGTACGTTATTATAAACCTGATCGTTGTCCTCAATCTATCTATTGGATTTACCAAGACCCTGTCTTGCGTTGGACTGATCCTTGTGATCCAAACTCAGGTTAACGGATCTGGATATTGATTTTTGAGATCGTCCAGATCTGACCATAAGTCTCACGAGCCCAAACGAAAAGTTGGTTGTATTTATGTACCCCTGCTTTTTCAGTTTCCCGCTGCCAAGCATTGACCAGACAGTAGACACTACCTCAGGCCATGAGTTGCTATCATTTATGGATGGTTACTCAGGGTATAACCAAATACCTTTGGCGGAAGAAGATCAGAAGCACACATCTTTCTTCTCCACTAAAGGATTATTTTGTTAACTCGGATGCCCTTTGGACTGAAGAATGCCGGCGCCACGTATCAAGAGATGGCCCAGAAAATGTTTGAGAAATGGATTGGCAAAAGGGTGGAGGTTTATGTCGATGACATGCTAGTGAAGAGAAAAATAAAGCAAACTCATATTCAAGATCTCATAGAAATATTTGATCACATGCGCATCACCAAACTAAAAATAAACCCGGCGAAATGTGTTTTTGGTGTGACTTCGGGAAAATTCTTGGGATATGTTGTCACGAAGAATGGAGTAGAAGCCGATCAGGCGAAGATCAAAGCAATCATAGATATGCCCTCGCCGGTAACCGTAAAAGATGTTATGCGACTCAACGGAACTTTGGCGTCGTTTAATAGATTCATTTCGAGATTCTCTGATAAATGCAAATTGTTCTTTCAGACATTGAAAAAGGGAGAGAAATTTAATTGAACAGAAGCTCATCAAGCTGCCTTCCAAGGTATTAAAAAGTACCTTGCTACTCTTCCAGCGATTCAACCCCAGAGCATGGCGAAGAACTTAGAGTTTATCTCTCTGCAACACCATTCGCCATCAGTGATGTACTGGTAAGAACCAAAGGAGGGAAGACGCCTATCTATTATATTAGCAGAATATTGCAGGGAGCGGAAAAGAATTATACCAAAATTGAGCAACTAATCTTAGTGTTAGTTTTCGCATCTCAGCGGTTGCGTCCATACTTTCATGCTCACCCTATCGTTGTTCTAACTAAGACTCCTATATAATCAATTCTGCACTGCTCTCAAAGAGTGGGGAGGATTGCTAAATGGAACACACAAATTGAACAGTTTGGCGTTCAATATGAAATACGTACAGCGCAGCGATCTCAAGTCATTGCAGACTTCCTCGCTGATTTTCCAATTGAAGAAGAAGAAGAAATAGAAGATGTCCATTTTTCGCTAGACGAGCAAGAAAGTGAGATTCCAGAGCTATTGAAATGCAGCCCTACGGGATGGGAGGTATATGTTGATGGCTCGTCAAATAAAGAAGGAAAAAGAATAGGAATTGTTTTTACTTCGCCTAAAGGATCCAGAATAGTACACTCGCTAAGGCTGGAATTCCCGACGACTAACAATGAGGCAGAATACGAAGCAGTCATACACGCTATGAGGTTAATTATCGAAATGGGTATCAGTGATGTTAGATTGACAAGCGACTCCCAACTAGTGATTCGACAGATCACCGGACGTTATCAAGCATCAGATGCTTCTCTGCAGAAATATCTTAAACTTGCTAGGGAGTATGCCCAGGAGATTCCTGGTATCAAGTTCCGTCACATCTGCAGAAAGGATAATAGGCACGCTGATGCCTTGACTTTTATTTCATCTATGATGACAAATCCTGATATCACTTCAATAGTTATTGAGAAAGTGAGGCAATCTTCTGTGGAGGAGCGAGAACAAAGGGAGGTATTGGTAACAGACATAGAAGAATCAGCGGAAACAGATTGGAGAACGCCGATACGATATTATCTGGATCGACTCACTTTGCCGGGAATACCAAGTGGAAATACATCATTGTAGAAACAGATTATGTTACCAAGTGGTGTGAAGTCAAAGCTATCAGGAAGAAGACAGGGCAAGAAGTATTCACATTTATTTGGGAGAATATATTTTGCAGGTTCGTTGTACCGGCAGAAATATGTACGGATAACGAAAAAGAACTTGTTGGCGATAATATTAGAAAGTTACTCGCTACTTACAGCGTCAAGCTAGGAAAATCAAATCCATTGTACCCACAGAGAAATGGACAAGCAGAAGATACAAACAAGACTATTGGAATGGGGTTGAAGAAAAGGGTGGAGCCACACAAGAAAGCATGGTGTGAACATTTACACAATGTTCTATGGTCCTACAGAACCAGAGTTAGAGAAGCAACTGGGGCATCTCCCTTCCTACTTACCTTTGGCGCTGAGGCAGTGCTCCCCTCTGAAGTAATTCTACCAACAACAAAGCATGAAGCTTGGGAGGAGGATTTAAATACAGACTTGATTCTAGCAAAGCTGGACGATTTAAAAGAACATCGATTGATCGCCCTTACACACATGAAGAATTATCATCGACGACTTTCTCGCGAATACAATAAACGAGTTGTTCCTATAAAATATCAACCTGGCGAATTGGTCTTGCGAGAAATCCCTCCCTCACAGCGAAAAGGATGCAGGAAGTTGGAACCAGTATGGGAAGGCCCATATTTAGTCAAAAGAGTAGCGGGAAGTGGAGCATACGTGCTGATCGATGAGCATGGCGTAGAACTAGAACATCCTTGGAACGCCAATGTAAAAATCTGAAGTCTTGGGCGGGCATAATACCCAAGAAATCTTATTAGCTTATGTAAAACAACAACGAATAAGATCCGGGGACGTAGGTTTGCTATTATGCGTCGAACCCCGTTAAGAAATCATTGTGTCATTTCATTTTTCGCCGGGTATTCTAACCACGCCGATATCCAAAGCCAAATGGCTTCACCAAAATAACAAACTAAAAAGCTATATACCAGAATATGGTATACTGAGGCAAAAGCCACCAAACAAAACCCTGATCAGGTATTTATATTAAGGCCAAGCGCCATCAGTAAAGGCATAATGCCACGAATTAATAAAATCAGCTAGAGCTAAGGGCTCTCACCAAAAAGCATGAAAGCTTGCCTGTTTTATTGAGTGAACAACCCCCTTGTATGGTAAGTCTGACCCAGGCTAGTTGTAAGACCAGTCGTGTTACTTGTTGATCTGTAAGTGTTTGGCGAATAAGACCTTACGGCGAAAGCCACCATGTAACATCACTTGGCGAGAGTCATCGTGTAATTAGCCTACTGGGCGACCCAAAACACTTATAATAGGATCGCCGACGGGCACAAGTAATAATTGCGGCTGGGGTGCTACCCTAGGCGCTGTATGCAATTTTTGGCGGTACAAGCACTGGACTTCATTCAATAACAGGTCAAGTCTTTGGCGGTAAATATGAAGAGTAGCACATTCCACGATGGTAGATTCATAAAAAAGAAAAAAAGCCTTACATTACTTAAAATAAAGGTGGTGCAGTTCATTACA
>JAJJMA010265351.1:0-10229 GCA_023529015.1 Papaver nudicaule | reverse complement strand
TAATCATCCGAAGGAAGTCAACTTGTGTATGAGAAACTGATAGAGGACAGTTACATCATACGTCAACAATTAGGTTGCAAAGCCAGTATTGCTGACACAAGCCTTTGACATCGGTCAAAGTAACTCCTAGGCCTGTAAAGGACGTCAGCTGGGGGAATCAAGTGCGTGACGATCTGTGGGGGATCTAGAGACGTAAGGAGTGCGATATTAGCCAATTTGCTTGGAGGGCTTGAGTTGGTCTCTGCTACATCCCAGACCGAAGTTTTATAGTAGGCTAGCGTTTGTAGTCAGTTTGTACTGGGCGGTGTTTAATCTGGACGAGGTCCCGAGGTTTTTCTGCAAGGCAGTTTCCTCGTTAAAAAAGCGTTATGGTGTTTTGTGCGCTTTTCCTTTCCGCAATTATATAAAATCTGACATATAATTAAAAGCAAACACAAGAAGTACGTTATCCATAACCGTAGAGTTTAACTCCAAAGATTCATCTTTGTCGAGTTGATCCCTAGATCACAACTCCGGTTATCTAGGTTTGGATATTGATTTTTGAGATCGTACAAACCTAACCATAAGACTCACGAGCCCAAACGAAAAGTTGGTCGTATTTCGGTACCCCTCTTTTTCAATATAGATAACAACGAATCTTGTTCGGCACTGTATTGCAGAATTAGTTCCCAAATCGTGTAAATCATACGTGCAGGAGGGAAATCACACGTGATTTCCTTATCGTGTGCGAAGATGCATGCCAGCGGGGATTATATACACGCGGCCGGCAAATTATTCTTTGGACGTGTCCGCTATAATCCCTGGGTTATTTCAACTGTTTGCTGAACCCAAAGGGCGTGTCTGAAAACCAAGAGGTACGCTTCCCTTTTCCCAGACATAAGTATCCTATTTAAACTGCGCAATACCCATTGTAATTAGTCCCAAAAGATAGACTTAGCTTGCAGATGCAAAGATGGGTTGTTTTGGGTATAAAATAATTGGTGTCAGCGATCAGACCCTTGTCCATGTGCGGAGTCATCGATTTGTCGCAACCCTGAAGTACGATTTTGGAATGAAGGAAGCGGATTTCAATATCATACATCCTAGGTATTATTGTAGTGTATTTGTAGTCTGCTTCAGACATGTGTCTGATTTTGAAAAACTTAGGGCACTTGACAGCATCAACGTTGATAACTACAGTGTTACTTTAATCCCTTTAGAGTACGGATGCAGGTGCGTTGAAGAATGGCTTGCTTTATATGTAGAAACGTCACAACCCTCTGCTTCTGATGCTATGTCTGGTGTTAATGAGATGGACGAATAGGTATTCATAGGAGCTACAAAAGACATCCACATCTTGATCTGAGACGGCATTGCCTGCTATTCTATTAGTTATGCCCTATTTCTTATTTGTGTAATCGACGTTGATCTGCCGATCTTCTGGTGTTGAGAATTTCCGTAACATATGCATGTCGTTGTTTTATCTGTTTTGCTTCAACAGAAGTTATGCATCTTTTTAATACAGGTTTTTAAAGTTTGACAGTAGATATACCAAACAAACAATAGAAACAATGCATGGCGTCTAGAAAAATGCTTTGGAGTATAAATAGGACTGAACTTCGAAGCAACATTAAACACAATTTCGATGTGCACTGGTTATGAATGTACAAATCTTTTTCAATCAGTTCAGTGCTGGATTTGACACATATAGCCAAACAAATAGCATTCTTATTTGCAAACGGAATAACCTGAATCACATAAACTACCTTATAGCAATCACCCTACTACTGGATGTTGTTATTTATGTCTCTTATAACACGGTCTAATAAGGGCATGTTCACGTACATGTCTTATGACATTTCAAATTCCGTATAATCCTCCTCGTTAGCCTTCTTCATAATGATTATAGATTTAACCTTACGCATCCATTCTGACACCCACATGAAAAATCTCCCTGGACATAAACCATTATCTTCCATGTACACCCCAACAGTATGAAGACCCTGGCCTTCATATTTATCCATTGTCATTGCAAAACACATCCTTACAGGAAACTGCTCGTGCACCAATTCTATCCTTTCTCCACTGTAGATGGATGCTTTCACCCTCCCAATTTTCACTGTCTTTCCTGACGCAATTCCTGTCAGCACCTATGCTTCGATTTCCACATTCAGCAATGCTTTTACTAAAAGTCTGGTACCTTTTCTGAGGCCCCTCTTTTTGTCCAGAGTGAACAGTAGGACCAATGGGAGTCCGACTCCGACTTCTATCCTATGGCTTGGGATCCCCTCGAATTCCATTTCATTCAAGCGTCGCTGGTCGATCTGGTATTCCCCTCTGTCTAACTTTTTGCCTTGTCCAGAATCTCCAGTATCAGTGCTGAGGTATACTGCACGATCCCGACACCCCGAGCGTGCATAAGCTTCTGAATTGATTCTTTCCACAACTTCGGTTCTATGAGCCAGAATACTCCTGCCTTTAAAGTACTCCGTGCAGCTGATATTTGCTTTGATATCTGGGTAACCGATGTCAATGATACGATCTATAAACTGATCCTCGGTATCCAGCTCCACTTCAGTTTCTTCGATTACAGCTTGGGCTCTCTTAACACCATTGTTTATGTAGCAGAATAGCCTTTCTGCAGCATTACTCGGTTGTTTGTGTGTTTGCTCTTCTGCCATAGCTACATTAAACCAAGCAGAAATCACAGCACAGTCAAGTAAAAAAATGGGAACTTATGAGTCATATATAAAGTACAGCTAGAATGGAGACATTACCTCTCGTACAAAGCAGAATCACAAACAAAAATATTCCGTTATGGGAGAGATGTCTGGTCTAATATCGGTTTATAGCTTTGCACATGGAGTCTGTATTGTTTAGATATATATATGTACATCCGTAGATATGTACAGGAAGATAACCATATACGGCTGCGTACAAATCGTAATCGTTTTAGGGTTAATAATATTTCATAATGCCCGTTGTACCCTCTGATTTATTGGATCAGATGTACGCCTGCTCTAACTTTTTTTTTTGTACCACAGAAGAAAACGGTATGCCCACTATACGATAACTAAAAAATCCAATTGAAATTTACACCTCTTGGTGTAAACAACTAAGGTGAAAATGAAAAAAAAAAATTTTTTTAAAAAAAACAAAAAAAAAAAAAAACATTAATGGAAAAAGTGAATTTCTAATGAACTAAACTACTAAATTATTGTGCTCCTAAAACTGCGAAGATTCATGTTAGCCATATATCGAAATACCACAAGGTAAAAATCTAATGTCTTCGTATATCCCAAGAACTGCGAGCCTGCCATCCTTGCCCCCAACACTACAGTCCACAATCAGTACATCGAAGATCGCCGCAATACCCTTCATCGGTTCAAACAGTTTAAGTGCCCCTGTTATCTGTCTTGTACGTGCTTTGTTGTAATGTTCAACTACGTCATAGTTCATAAAAGTATCCGCCACTTTGCCTCTCACAGTGAATACCGCATTGGATGTTTCATCTATAACCCTTAGATGAATCTTGTACCTGCACCCATGTACAAAACATGTTATTGTTATTGTTTCATCTACAAAATGCGTATATGTGTTCTTTGAATAATTGTCTACATACACTGGTGTTGATGGTGGTTTTTGGCGAGGAGGTCACAGGAGTAATTTCGCATCAATTTCTGGCGTCCTGGAATAACTCGAGATAAGGTATGAATTTATTTTATGATAGGGATAAGATATTTAATTACCATTAGCTGTATTTTGATATCTCACGACCCTAGCCTAGTAGCATGGTCCATATCCCTAGCCTATGCGATAAAATACCTACGCATGCGCATTAGCCTAGCCCATGCTCGAGCCAAATCCTAGGCCATTCACGCCATGGGCATTAGGGTATGCACGGCCATCTCCTTGGCCAAGATGCCCACGCCATTCTTTGGCTAAAGCTTTGGGCATCCACGGCCATGCCTTGGCCTGATTTTGGATGCCCACGCCATTGGCTTGGCTTAGCTTTGGATGCCCATGCCACTTGCTTAGCCTAAACTTGGGTATCCACATCTTTTGCCTCGCCTAACCCCTGGAGGCCCATGGCCACTCCTTCCCCTTAGCTTTGGACGTCCATGGCCACGCCTTGGCCTGATTTTGGGCGTCCACGCCACCTTCCTTGCCTTATCTTGGCTTCTCACAGCCCTTGGCCTAAGCCTTATCTTCATGCTCACGGCCCTTGGCCTAAGCCTTATCTTCATGCTCACGGCCTTGGCCTAAGCCTTATCTTGGTGGCCACGGCCTTTGGCCTAGTCCTTATCCTCATGGCCACGCCTTGGCCTAATCCTTGTCTTCACGGCACTAGCTTGCCTAATCTTTATCCTTGGCTCCTCACGCCATGACTAAGCTTAATCTCTTTATCCTAATGCTTGCGCCCCCTTCTCTTGGAGGCCCACGGCCAATCCTTGCCCTAGTTTTGGATATCCATGTCATTAGCTTGCCTTGGCACTTGGGTGCCCACGCCACCTCTTTGGCCTGATTATGGGTACCCAAGCTATTGCTTTGGCCTAATTTTGGAGCTCCACGGCTATGCCTTGGCCAAATCTTGGAGGCCCAAAGTCGTGCCTTGGCCAAACATTGGAGGCCTTACGGTTTTCCCTTGCTTGTACTCGTGGGGTTCATGCCTTCTCTCCCCCTCACGACTATCTTTGCTCCCTTGGAGCTAGAGCTTATCTTTTCCTAGCCTCCCCACTATTTATGGGTCCCACTGATCCAAATCCTAGAGGATTATAGATTTTATTTAGTCCATAATACTCTAGTTTCCTAATCAAGGAAATCTGACAGCTCACGTATTTCCTCATGGCGTGATTTTTACAGCCCAATCCGTGAGGAATTAGGGGGTGCTTCCTTCACGAAATATTTTCCTCTGTGAGTCCTCTATAACATACTAAAAATTCAGAATTTTATCTAATATAGGCTGGCCTGGGCGATTTTATTAATGGACAACATGCAAGTTGTTCAGAAATCCGAAAATAACATAAATGTTATGGCTTATCCTTTTATATCCTATGTGGGATTATTATTATGTTATGCAACATAGCCTATTATAATTATTATGGCCTATCTTTAGGTCTTATATTGGCAATGCTTATGCATTCTTGATGATGGCTACGCCGTGATAGCATCATTCGTCTGTTTTTCCTGATTATAGACTTGCTTCTATAAATCAGTGCTATAATTCTTAATCATGGCTCGTGGCTATGACTTATATTATTTTGGACATTCATATGTCTTCGTTACTCAGAGAATTGGTGCATTACATGCCACAAGCCAATTTCTCATATTTATGGCAAACTGAAAGTCGTATTTATTTGACTGTTGCCACAGAGAGTTGCTGAAATCCTCTCAGTCTAATTGGCGATTGCATAGCTCAATCCTTAGACTTATCTTATCTTATCTAATGGCGGTTGCTAGCTCAACCCTTAGATTTATCTCATTGGTTTAAATGGCGATTGCTCGGCTCAATCCTTAAACCAAATCTCAAAGAGATATTCAAAGCTTATCGCTTAATCTCTATCTTATCGCAAAGTCCTGAGTTTACCAGTAATTGGTACGACTTGCACTTAGTCATATTTGACTTAACAAATATTTAACAAATCTTACGAGAATCAAGTAAGTTACATGGGGGGGATATTCTTTAGGGTTTTGGTTTGGCGGTCTACGGCACGTGTGATTGCAACGACACAATCACTTAACGGGAAAGAAAACTAAGTCGTGCGAACGTTGCTGAGAAGATGGGATAAGGTAGTGGGTTGTTAGTCTTCCCTATTATTAGGCGCAAGACTCTTAACAACTGACCCCACTCTTTCCTCACTCCCACTCTTCCACTTCTTCCACTTCTTACGAGATCAGTTGAGAATATATTGCTATAAATAGGTCACTTGACCAGTTTGGAAATCATCTCATCCAAGAACAGATAAGTTCAACAAGTTTAGTGCAAGTATAATCAAGTCTATCTTATCGATAATTGATTAACTCTTCTCATTCAGCATTTATTATCTGGTGAGAACTGAATATTCATCCTTATCTAGCAATATCAATCTCAATATCACAGAAAATCATAGCAATTCTCTGATCTCGTCTTTCTCTGCTTCCCTCCCTAAACCAACCCTAAAATCCTCTTCTTGTAACTGAAGCAATACTCGAACGGCCATTTCTTGGTTTAGGCGAGTCTTGTTCGATCTTGACCTCTCGAATTCATTACAATCTTTTATTACATCATCACACTTCATACTTTACCCCTCAGATTCTCTTATTTGTTTTACACCTAAAACAACTGGTTTTTCCGTTACTGCAACATTGCATGCCATGCAGAACGGTTGATAAATCCCAGAATTATTCTACGATTCTTTCGTTACAGTTTTGTCGTTGCATTCACAACAGGCCATGTAATACCATCTCCTACCTTCACCCAAATCCACTATTGATGCTTTGCAGATGAATGTTCTCCCCTGCAGATAGGGTTGGTATTAAACTGGTTAAAACGCAACAACATGGGTTAGGTATTAAAACAGATAGATGCAGATGACATTACCTTGCTTTTGGGATCTTTCATCATATCTCTGGCTTCTGATAAAGTCAGCATAATAACAACTACAGTAAGATAGGCGAAGAACAAACGATCTTCTCTACGCTTGATCTGTGTAGCAACGTTTGCGAAGACTGATCAACCTAAATATATGTTCCAAATCAAGATGGCCCACAACAGTTTGCTTGTGAATCCGAAACCTAGATTTATAAATTCGGGATTCCCTAGTCATATATTGTGAAGTATTTTCCTTATAAAAATCACCTAATTTTACCTCTTGTTATAAGCTACATGCTGGAAAACAGACGTATAAGAGGAAAGTGATATCCTCCTGTATCTACTGATCTGGTTAGCGTGGATTCTTATTTTGTGGCACATCAGAAAAAAGTTATATACATCCTATATTTAAACATAAATACGGTGGCACCAATGCATGTGTGCATATGAAACAGTTGGAATTTTCTCTTTGGGAATGCAATCTCATCGTGGTATCAGCTTCGTCTATGTATATACCTAAATTTATTTTGAGAAATTTTTTTTTTGCATTGATGTATGACATTCGGCAGTCCACAGTGATTGTCACATAGCCAAACAGGCAGCCTCTTTTTGCTTATGGGAATGACACACAGAGAACGCATGCTACCCCTCCAAGTTATGTATTGTTTATAGGAATATTCACAATATCGTAGCTTATCTGTAGCTCTAGATCTGCTATTGCAATTGTCATACCGAATCTTCATCGCTGAAATCCTCAAGAACTTCGTAACACGTAAGGTCTATTGCTCCCAGATGGTTGTAGTTTCTTGGTTGTATAGATGAAAATCCGTCTTTGCTGATGCATTGTTTCTTCTTGCACGTCTTTGCAACTAACAGTCCCAGCATCCTAACTTTGACGCTACCTCCACTGGAATTTTCAAAAACACGGGTAACACTCGTTTCCATATGATTCCAGCGAACTTGTACATGGAGAATCAATGGAAATACGACCCGAACCTATTCCGTGGATGAAGTTATTGCTCTCGGTTTGATACGAAGCAGGTACTTGAGGTTCTCAGCCGTAAAGAGAAGAACTTGAATGATAACACACATAACAAATAAATAATCAGAAGGGTAGCGTATCAAACAATTAAACGCTGTGGAAACATGACAGTTTTTTTTTTTTTTTTGGCAGCACCCAATTAACAGTATCCAAAGATTCTTTCCACCAACACGACAGTATGAGATCAGAAATAGATTTGAATACATCCCATCCATTCAAAATTTCTGTATTCAATATATGGTCAGAATACTCTTACGTGGGCTGGATTGCAGGCTGACAGTCCTATATGGCCTATAGTGTAGAGTCAGGTCAAGAAAACTGCTAATCACGAAACATATATATAATACCACGCGATGACTAACCATGGAAAAGGATGCCATGGAAGAAACACTTAAATGGAGTTCCATTCTGCATTAAAATAGCCAGAGGTGATACAACATTCGATATCGAATAGAAACAGCTACCTGTTCATATTGTACCTTCACATAAGCAGGTTCAAACACGTTGCTTAGTGCAGCCCTTTGAAAGAGAAAAACTGAGGTTGATTTTAATCAGCATAATAACATGCTGGCCAGCAAAGGACACTACAACCGGTAAAAACTCTCGTAATGATCAATTTTCATGCAAGTCAGTTACAACATATCATGGAAATTTTACGCCCAAAGTAGACTATTTAGTCCATAATCCATATTCTGTAACACTTGCACGTTTAAAAATATAACATGTTGTTCATAGTTATGTACCCGCATGCTGATTTCCGGTGCTTTATGAAAAAAGACGAATTTATCCAAGATACGTAAATACTGTGTAATAAATCTACGAAAGTGTATTTCCAACTCTCTGAAAATCTCTAAAAAATTTAACAATAATTAAAGTAATTCCATCTATCAATTCAAAAATCTAGTAGAGAAAAAGGAAAAAAATTGTGGATAGCCAGTATCACTTCAGATGATCTAAAAGATGAGGCATGTAGAAAGCATAAATCAATGTAGAAGTTCAAAAGCGACGCACGCAGCATATGACTGCTACTCTCAGCTCCAGGAACCAATGGATCAATGTGCATTTCATAGTTGTAACTTCTTTGGTTTCTGGGTTGACCTTTGCGGTTTAACGGCTGGATAAGGGGCAACTGTTTCTGCAGCTGGAGTCTTTTCAGGCTGCAACTTTCTCTTCCTTCCTCTCTTTGGCTTTAAATCCTTGCCTTTTTCCAAAGCAGGCAGCACAACCTCTTTCAAAGATTGACCCTGCAGCAAAAGAACATTTATAAATCAATTTGAAACATGCAATATCACATTTCCAAAGCGTATTACTAAGGGTATTTGTTAACACCTTTTGGCTCGGAGTTGTTTCCAACGCTATGGGTTCATTATCTTGTCTGAACACTTTCAGCACTGTGTAGTTGTCAGACTGCTTGGCAATGTTGTATTCTTTGATAACCAATTTGAAAACAAATATTTTATCCCTCAAACGATCAAAAACCAACTCTCAGATTGCTTTGTCCTGTCACCCTGCAAATAAATTGGATATGATTGGTTATGTCATGACTCCAGTGTTCCAGGTCTTTCAATTGCCAAATTAGACGGCATCAAAACATTCCTGTACCTCATCACACTATTCCAAATACTTAACATGCTGATCAGCAGTGCACTTCATTAACTTTTCTGCAGGTTTACCCATAATAGTAAATACTGCATTTGATGTTTGGTCAGTGACCTTAAGGTTAAGCATGTACCTGCATCCACTCATCGAACATTGGTGAGTCTGAACCAACCACTGTGGTTTAGTAAAAGGTGAAATATTGCATAAAATAGATGCTTACCATGGTACATCATCCTCAAAATCCTTTTTGCAGATTCCGCAAACTGCTTCACCAGATAATCCACCTTTTTATTACACTTGGTGCACGCATAATAAAACCACTCCCTGCCCTCTACCAAACCCAATATTTTGGCCTCACATGTGAAAACTTTATCCTGACATTCGTGACGAAACAAATAATACTCAGCAGCAAAACATCGGTAAGTATAAACCATAATATATTTATATATACTCACTTTATTGTAGTCATATTGCAGCATATCGGCAGCATCCTGCAGTGTCATCCTTTTTTCAGTTGGATCGTCCTGGGGTGATGACTCAAGCATATGAACATCCTTGCATTCTGGACTCAGCCTAGTAAATTTGCAATGATATAAGTTAGGTTCACTTGAGACAATAAGTCGCACAAATTAACCCAGATTATAGTTACATGCATACCCATTTCTGAATGCTTGGACTTCTGGTATGTCCAGATTGATTAAAACCCTGGATGTTGTTGTAGTGGCTAGCGACAGCGTACCTAAAACCAAAATGATAATATTTTATGCACCCAATACAGGGATTGTTGCTAAGATTTTCCCAAGGAGATCGAGCTGACTAAACAGATTACCTCGAAATTCATTAACAAATACTACAGTTACTATAACAATGACCGAAGCAGCATCTGAACCACATATTATGTCTGTATCGATCGCCTTGCACCATTCTCCCCATAGAGTAACCTTCATGCTGATTCCCCTGTTCCGGAATATAATTCGTTGGGATTATAAGCCCGGAGCATATGTATGTATCCACAACATAAAGTAAGCAACGGTGATT
>JAJJMA010265341.1:0-13497 GCA_023529015.1 Papaver nudicaule | reverse complement strand
ATAATCCTTACACTCTCATTACACCATTTGCACACGAACACAACACAGACTCACCAGCACAACCTCTACACTATTACCCTCCCTCAATCACAAGGAGGCTGAAAGTCTACTTGAGATTGGAACACAACACACACTCACCAGCACAACCTTGAGGTAGGACACCACAACAAGTAGTAGTAGTTGATGAAGAAGAATAGAAGAAGTAGTAGGCTGTACAGGTCCAACAGTCTGAAATTAGTGCATAGCAGCATGAATAGGGGCAGTAGCATGAAAATGGGGCAGTGAGTAGTAGTTGGTGCAGAGTTGGTGCAGCAGTGTATAGTTGGTGCAGCAGTAGAGTTGTTGCAGCAGTATAGTTGGTGCAGCAGTGTAGTTGTTGAACCAGTTGGTGCAGGACAAGAAATAACCAACTCTCTCAACAGCAATCCAGCAGCAGTAGTTGTAGGTGAAGAAAGATGATGAAGTAGACGTAGACATGCATCCAGAACTCCATAAAAACGTAGACACTGGCTGGAACTCCATATACTTCATTGAGAAAACACAAACTAACTACCAGGAAGCAATGCTACAAACAAGAAGTAGAGATGTCCAAAAACAATACCACCAGCTGTATATGTAGTATATCAACACTGCACTTAAAAGGAGCCATATCCTTACTGCAAACTGTCACCAACACTTGTTAAATGAACACTACCATTCTGCCATAGAGAGAATCCAACAGCCCAAAATCAAAGTCTTCTGTAAATCCTTTATTCAAGATACTTAGATAAGCATCAAATTACCATACCAACACTAGCAAGAACTGATTGCAGAGTTCACCAAGATGGACACACCACTTACTGCAACCAGTACATTCACCATACACACCAATCAATGAAAATAAACCAGCAAGTCTATCTTGCATTTATTTATACACACATACACTACCATACAGTACACTACTTGCAGAGTTTGATGAGTGAAGAACCACTCACTACAAGTAGCAAATATGCAGAGTTTAACAAGGGCATAAGCCACTAACTGCAATCACCAAACCTTGTCGAAGAGAAACACAAAATTGACCACATCTTTGCAGTGTATCTTGCACTCTCAGACTTACCAACAGGAAGTAAAAGCAAACCAAATTTGCTATCACAGAGAAGAAGTAAAACCAAATTGAGAGAGTAAACAAAGGGAAAACGTAATTGAGAGTAGTTGACAGTAGTTGGTGAGAGTAGTTGAGAGTAGTTGAGAGTAGTTGTTGAGAGTAGGTGAAAGAAAGCAAGATTTGAGAGTAGAAACGAGATTGGAAGACAATATGTCTTGTTTGAGGTAGGAAGGAACTGGAATTGAGGTCACAGTGAAGAAATGAGAACAAAATGTTCTCAATTAAACAAATCGAAAGCAAGACAAGGTTCATAAAATCCAGATCTATTTGAGAATGGAAGAAAATGAAATCGAAAATTGAGATTTCATTGTAAACAGATCTGAAGTAAAACATCAATTAGGATCTAATTGAACTGAAATTCAATAGAAATTGATCTTAAATTGGAACAAAGAAAGCTCATAGAGCAGGAATTCAAGGTAAGAGAGAGAGCTCATAGAGCTAAAATCAAACAAAGCTCATAGAGCTGAAATTAAGAAAGCTCATAGAGCTGAAATCAATACCGATGTATAACATACGGTAAAACAAAGCTGAAAAACAGTCTTACATGTTAAAGAAGCATCAAAGCTGGGAACCACACCAGGCTTACATGAGCTAGATCTAAAAAGATCATTGAAAAAGAGCTCGAAGCTCAAATGAAAAACAAAGAAATGACAAACAGTAGCAATCAAATGAAAATATTACAGAGAGCAAAAGAACAGTATCAGAGAAAAAAGTAACAATCAAGTAAGAACGGTACCAGAAATTGATGAAGCAGATTTGCAGAACACCAAAAACAAAGAAATCAAAGGAGATCTTCAATAGACAGAAGCAGAAATTGCTGAAGTAGAAAGATGTGGAGTTGTTGTACTAATAGTTGGTGGAGGTAGATAGAATAGGAGTAAGTAGTGGAGTTGTTGTACTAATAGTTGGTGGAGGTAGATAGAATATTTGTGGAGTGATTTAATGGCGGAAGCAAGAAAAGAACTTAGGTCATCAGGCTCTTATGAGCTCTGATACCATGATAACATGGTAAGATGGATGTCTACATCTTGAAAGAAGTCTGGTACAGAGTTTATTGAAAATGAAGGATCATCTTTACAGACGAAGGACATGTGAATATAAAGACTCGACTGTAGCTGAGGTGGAGGATAAGACTAGACAGACTGGCACACATGTGCTGTACACGCTCACATACAGGCTGTCACACATGTGACTTGCACACTCAGATTCTCTCATCATCTGATAATCCTTACACTCTCATTACACCATTTGCACACGAACACAACACACACTCACCAGCACAACCTCTACACTATTATCGGGCAGGTAAATTATTTTGCCGCGTATTGTCGCACACCCTGGAAGTTTCATCATTCCCTTGAAAATTATAACTCGTATTTACCCTGCATCAATTACCAGTTTAACGTTGTGACCAGTACACTTTTGATGACATAATACAATTGTTTCCAAATGCTAGATTGATATAACTATTCAGGTATACTTGTTGTTAAGTGCATTAGATGTATCGAACTAAAGTTAATTAGTTTCCAACTAAAGGTAAGCATGTGTTGTTCTCACATACGATCCTCAAAATAATTCATTCTATCTTACACATTGGAAGAAAGATGACAAAGTGATCCTAAATTCCAGACATTGTGACCGTCATCCCTTCTTTGTTTACTCATGGAAGCTTAGTTTTTGGTAATCGTAAGATGATTTTTTCTAATTAGTACACAATTAAGGTGTACACACAGATATATTTTGGTATTAATGTTGTTTCAAAAATTCAAGCAATAGCCTCTCTATTCTTTATGATTTAAGATACTGCACTGAAAATTATATTTCTTGGTATTTTTTTCATTTCCAAAAATTACAAACCCAACAACAGTGGCAGATTTTTTTTTTTTTTTTAGAATCCTTGAAATGTGTTTAAGTTGAACAAACAAAATGAAAGGGAAAGAAATAGATCGACCACAGCAAGATAATCAGAAATCTTTCGTCTTCTACTCACATTCTTCGTCTTCTACTCACATTCTCTGTCTTCCAGTGAAGAAGTGGTTGGTTATTGTTTGAGAGTAAATAGGTCATTCTATTTATAGAAGATTAATTGCCTGAAAACGTGGTACTGGGAACCGCCTTTTTTTTTTCCTTAGATAACATGAACCGCCTCTTAGTAGTTTTACAAAAAAGGCAAGAAAAAGATACTGCAGGATAGCAGTGGAGTTCGGCAGTTATGGGTGATTTAAATTCTGAATAAGATGAGCAAATTACCCTTCCAAATCCAAGATAATAATATTTCCATTGTCAAGTAAAGGTTGTTTTTTTCGTCCGTCGTTGATCTGAGGTTTTTAATTCCTTCAAATGGCATGTGCATAATTTTCTTTCACCGTTCATGTTAGACCTTAGCCAATAGCTATACGGCAGACAATTTTGAAGGTACACAACCAGGTGAACACACACTCCTCTATGACTTTCCTCAGCAATCTTAGAGCTTCATTTGTTTTATACCATCTTCTTGTACTCTCCATACCACCTTCCTACCAGTAATGGTATAAGTATTACTGCACCACCACCGCGACATTGGACTCATATGCAAGAAAAAATCCAAAGTAGACATATACTTTGGTGGTGACATATATAGTCAACCCTTATAGCTAAAGGGGCATCATTTTTTCTGCCTGCTTCGGGCATCTTCAGTGTCAGGGCCGACCCTGACAAGAACTGTGTGAGTGTAAAATTTGTATGAATACTTCACACCTAACAACCATCAGATCTATTATAATGCAAAACAGTATTCAATCGTATAAGAGTGCGAAGAGGTTAAAGATGCATCGGGGACAATACATATGAGAATATACAGACTAAAAACTATTATTCATTCAGTTTTGTGGTAACTAATACATGGATATCTTCCTTAGAAGTTTAGAGGAGAATGTTAACCTAATCTCACCCTTCACAACTTAGGTTACACCAAAAATCCAACCCTTACAATGTTTCTCGAGATCGCCTTATATAGGCCGAGTCGGTAGTGGTTTACAGCTAATAAGACAAGCTACCCAATCGTGGTGGTGTCAGAGATTGTCGAGTAAGGCGGTTCCTTCAGTGAGACCTCCGAAGATGACTTCGTCTTTCATCCTTCGACGATCTAGACGGGTCTTCCATCTTCGATCTCTTCCTCGGGGAAACTCTTCTGGCTGATCCCGAAGTATGGCTGCGACATCCTCTGGCAGGGCCCGATCCTCCTGATCTTAACACGTGTCCCGAGGGTGTTTTACCCTCCACAGTTTACCTATTTTCTTGTCCGAAGATCGAGGAGGTTCGGAGAAGAAAACCATTGGTGTTTCACCTTCTTCGACACGTGTCCGGCATTCAGTTTCTTTAACTGACAAACGTTTCTGTAATGGTTTTTCGAAACCCTCGCCCTTTCTACCTTATACCTGCTACGTCAGTTCCACATTTCTTTATTTAAACCCGTTTTCCCTCTCTTTTTCCTTTCTTACTCTTTTTAAACTTTTCACAGCTCTCAGAAACACTTCAGTTTTCATAGCCTTCTCTCCGTCATCTTCCCTCGCGATTTTTCCTTTTTAATCATGGTGAGCTTTGTTGATTATCTTCTATTTGTGTTTTCTCCTTTCTTGATTTGTGCTTCATGATCTTCTCTTAACTTCTTCTCTTGTTCTTAGGCTCCAAAGAAGAACGTTCCGTCTGGCGGTGGGTTTCCCCGTAAAATGGTTGATCCTCAGCACCTCAACTGGGAGGAAAAAGCAAAGATTTATGGCTTAAACATGAACCTTTTCCCCTGTAAGAGCCTGGGTAGGGTTAACGTGTCCCCTGAACTACTTTCTACGCATGAGTGTAGTGACAGAAACATAATCGTCTCCTGTGAGCAGCTCGGTGCCGGACTTCTTATTCCATTGTACAATCCAGCTAATCCCCTTTTTTACGAGATTTATTCCTAGATTATCCCTCCTTGTGGCGTAATGCAATTGAATGGAAATTCTATTCGAGTTATCCGTGAGTGGGTGGCTCGTTGGGAGGGCAAGTCGTATTACTACGAGGAGCTTCCCGAAGAGCTTAAGCATCCACCGAGTTTCTGGACTGCTGAGAATTTTTTCAAGTATTATAAAGTGGAGAAGAGTTTACTTAAGCAGAAAGCTCCTTGGAGTGTAAGCCTCGGCAAGGTGCCCAACTCCAAGCATGTTCTGGGTGATGTGGATCATTCTGGATCTAATACGAACACGCTTCTTCGCCATTCCAGTGATGAAGTGTGGTTCTCGAAGCATGTGCTCGTTGAGGGTCCAGTTCTCTTCGGCTATGAGGACGAGGAGAAGAAAGTCGAGCGAACAAAGTTTGAAGATGAACACAATCTTTCTGTCGTCAAATTCTTTAAGATTCACTTCAACGATGAGGAGCGTAAGAAATCTCAAAAAAGGATCGCCGCTCTTAAATTGAGGGTATAACAAGATTGTTTTTTCTTTAATCGCTTCTTCTTAATCGTTTACTCACATATTTTTCTTTTTCAGAAAGAAGAACAAGAGAAACAGAAAAATCAACAGTCCCAAGGGCAGGTTAGTGATCCGAAGAAAAGGAAAAGACCATCGAAGTCGACTACTGCTGGAAAGGGGGATGATGGTCAGGTGATAAACACTACATGCCTCAGTTATGCGATGGGTATGGATATCTTCCTCTGTTTAGAACCTGACAAATTGGTTACTTTTCAGCAGAAAAAGTGATTGTTGGTAACGATGGTGTGATGGCGTTCTCGCTGTGTGATCCCGAACGGGAGAAGGCTGCTACTGGCGTCTCAGGAAAGAATATTGTAAAAACTACTACCAGGACAGTGGGATCGATGTGGTATGCTACCAGAGCTGCTGGTAAAAGCGTAGCTACATCTTCCCATGTATCCGTCGAGGACGTGGACGATGAAGAGACCGAGGATGAGGAGAAAGTTGAGCCTTCGAGGAGGAAGAGGAAAGGTCCTGTGAACGAGCATCCTTTTCAGGAATCTGCTCCAATGCCGGCTTCCCGCGATGCTGTGCAGACCCAAGAACCCTCTTCCTCTGCCTTTCCTTGATGCCAATACTTCTGATCTTCATCGATCTGACATGGATTTGGATGAGTATGACTCAAATGATCGCTTGGTTGGTGCCTCGCTGGGTCGACAATCACAACCTTCTTTAGGCGGTCCTTCGGCTCCTACTGGCTTTGTGCAAAGGACTTGTTCGGAGCAAGAGGTTTAGAAGTTCGTAGAGCGGAGTTCCATTCCCGTCCCTTATGCTGAAGATATTTCCAATCATTTGATAGCATATGCTAAAGATCCTCAGAATCATCAGCTCGACCCTGCTGCTGCCAGATTTATTTCTCAAGCTTTTTCTGGTTCCTGGGATAGAAAAACTCTTGCCTCGGCGTGGACTATGCATCAAGCATTCATCGAAGCCTTAAGTGTCTCTTGACTGGACCATTATATGTTGTAGTTTGTTTGCCTAATTGTGTGTTGCTTTATTGTGACAGTACCACCATCATGGGATGTTTTTATTGGAGTTGTCTCGTGCTCAGGGATTTGAGATTGCTCGCCTAGATCAAGAAATTCTTCGCCTTCAGCAAGAGAAAAGCAACTTGCAGGAGATCTTGAAAAGAGTAAAGGTGAGAATTGTTTGGCCATCGAATTTGCTTTTTTTTTGTTGTTGTTGTTGTTGTTGTTGTTGTTGAAATATCGTTGCTGATTTTGTTTTTCTTGCTATTTGGGTGATGCGGAAGACCTGGAAAAGCAGCTTGGAGAAGTGACCACGGAGCGAGACTCCTTGTCTGAGAAGCTTAAAACCCAGAGCGAGCTTGCTTTAGGACTAGATGCTCAGTTGAAGAGCAAAGATCATGAGCTGGGGCTTCTGCGAAATGTTAGCGAGCAAAAGGATGGCCAAATTGAGCAGTTGAACGAGGAAGTGTCGAAACTAAAAAAGCACATCGAAGGAGAGGCTGATGGTACGGCGTTGTTCAGTCGTCAACACGGCCGATACTTGTTTAGGGAACTTGGAATGCGACCTCCTTTTTACCGCTTGGGTGTGAATGATCCTGGCGCTTTACTAGATTCTGATAAAGAATTAGTTTCTTTACAAGATGTCAAGGACATAGTGGCGCAGTTGCTGGAAGAAGGGAGGGCTGGGGATGAAGAGGCTGAAGAGGATGACGAAATGAGTGGCGAGGATGTTGACACCGATGATGATGTTGAGGAGAAAGGAGGGGAGGGAAATTTGGTGGGAGATTCTAGTGTCACACATCCAGAGGGCGAGGAGCAAAGCGAAGGAGGTGATGGTCAAATGGAGAGGAAAAAGGGGGGCCAAGATGAAAATATTGGTACCGAGGGGTCGGACGAGGAGTCCTCGAAGGATTCTGTCGAAACTTCTGGCCACAAGGTTGATGGAGATGCCGAGGGTGATGGCCAAGCTGTGAAAACTATCATAGACGGCGTTCCCGAGATTGAGAATGCGAAAGATGGTAGTGAATCTGATCCCGTTGCAAAAAATGGTCCCGAGGATGTTCCCAAAGTCGATGATGCCATTATTAAGGAGATTCTTGAAGATACAAAGTAGAAGATGATTCATCCCTTCTGCTATCTTGCTGTGGTTTTCATTTCTTTTTTGCCTCTGTATCTTTATGCGACTTGCAAAGCTGGATGTTTGTTTTTTCCCTTGGATTATGCACCTTTGTTGTTTCTTGTTTTTTTTTTGTGAAATGCAGCTACTTTTGTGAAATTTCTTAGCGTAAATTGCTTTTATTACTGTTTGACTCGTGATTCGAAACACAAAGTCGTCTTTGTAATTCTCTAGGCTCTTATGGTTACTCGAGGCGCACCTCCAGGGCTTACTTCGATGTAAGAGATAGTAAACCAAGCTAGTGGGGGCATATGGATCACCCTTCCCAAAGACTTTTAGTTACTTGCCTGTTTTAAAGCAAACATAGGCTATCGAGGTCATAGGTGCCCGTTTTGCCTCGGTATATTGGGTGGACATCAAGGGTACCAAGTATCCTCTAAGAGAATATAGTGGTATTCTGATGATCCCGTTGCCCCAAGTGTAGTGAGGAGCTTATGGCGGGTAACTGCAATGATTGTTCCTTGATAAAAAAGTAACACAATGGGGGATTGCCGGTCTTTGCTGGAGCTTAGACATGGTATTATTCTCCTATCGCGGCCTAGAGTTTGACCCCTCTGTTTCTCGTTGGCCCTTCTCGAGGCTAATGGTTTATTTTTTGAGGAGGTCCCTTTACTGCGTAATTCGCTTGCCATTCCCATGAATGTAAGATAATTAGCTACCTCGGGGTTCCGTTCACCTATAGAGGCAAATGTTAATCCCATTTATCGTCCCCTCGACGCCTCAGAAAAAAGAGGTCCTCATGGTCGTGTGGTAGTGGGTTCAAATGCTTTATTATCTTAAGTAGCTTAGATGCAAAGTACCCACCGCTAACGGGGTGTCTTGTGGGTAGAGGACTGTGTCATATAGCTCGTAGGGCCCTTACGGCATATATGAGCATCAGCTCTGTGCCTGCTATTCGAGGTCTTTTTATTTGTGGCATCTGGGCCTTGGCGTCATGGCCTGTTTAGTTTTCATTGCGTCGAGGCACTAGTGGAGATGGCGCTATTGGTCAGTTTGGTTTTTATGGCGTGAAAGCCTTTGGAGATATGCCGTAGTAAAATTTGGAGTTAGATTCGAGATTCAGTTTGTACATGGTTTTGCGATAACTTTTATTTCAAGAATACAGAAATGTTTTATGTGTATTATTTCCTTATGTACTTCGCGTTTCAAGCGTTGCCGAGTCCTGCCCCGTCTTTTTCGTCGATTAGTTTGTACGCACCTTTCCCTACTACTTGTTTTATTTTGAATGGTCCTTCCCAGATTGGATCTAGTTTTCTTGCATTTCCCTTTTGGTAAGGTGGGATGTCACGTAAGACCAGCTCACCAGGCTGGAATTCTCTTTCGATGACTCTTTTGTTGTATCCTCGTGCTAGCTCTTGTTGGTAGTTGATGATATGCTGTCTTCTTCTCTAGCTTCTTCGAGGTCGTCCAGCTTTGCATAGATTAAATCTGCGGTGAGGTTTTGTTCCCATGTTTTGTATTTATCCGTTGGTATCATTATTTCTGCAAGTAGCACTGCCTCGGTCCCATATGTTAGGTGAAATGGAGTCATTCCTGTTGCACGACTTCGAGAGGTTTGGAATGCCCATAGCACGTTGTGCAGGTGCTCGCACCACTGTTTTTTGTGATGTAATACTCGCTTCTTCAGGTTATCTCCTATTGTTTTATTGGTTGCCTCGCCCTGGCCGTTGCTTTGTGGGTATATTGGTGTCGAAGTTCCTAGTCTTACGTTATATAGGTTTAGCAATTCTCTGACGTCTGCGCTTAGGAACTCCTGAGCATTATCTGAGACTATCTCGGCAGAGACCCCGAATCGACAGAATATATTTTCCCAGAAGAAGGTGAACACCTCTCGACCTGAGTGGCTTCTTAGAGCTTTAGCCTCGATCCATTTGGAGAAGTAATCAGTTGTTACGATGATGTACCTTCTTTGCCCTGTTCCTGGAATGAATGGACCGATGATATCTACGCCCCACTTGGCAAAAGGCCAAGGGCTTAGTACTGGGTTTAAGTTTGTCGCTGGTGCGTGAATTCTTTTAGCGAATCTCTGACACGGATCACATGTTCGGGATATGTCTTTTGCATCAACCTGCATGTATGGCCAGTAATACCCTTGAGCCTTGGTTCTTTGTGCGAGTGACCTTGTACCACTGTGAGTTCCTGCTTCGCCACTGTGTAGTTCCCTCATTAATGCTACTCCGTCTAATCGAACAAATCTCAGCAGCGGTCCCAAGAATGACTGTCGGTGTAGGACTCCATCTAGAAGTCGATAATTTGCTGATCTACTTATTATTTTATGCGCCTTAAGTTGGCTACTTGGTAATTCCTTGGTCTTCAGGTATTTCCTTATGGGTGCCCTCCAGTCATCATCTTCGTCCTGGATGGCCATAACAATTTCTTCTCCGAAGTTTTCTATTGATGATTTCTTTATTCTGCCAATTTCGATGGAGATGATGTCTTGGTCTGTTATTTTGGAGGCGATAAACGCCAGGGCATCTGCATGCCTGTTGTCTTTCCTACAAATATGTCGAATTTTTAGATGGGGAATCTTCGTCATTAGTCGCCTTGCTAGTTTCTTGTATTTTGATAGGGAATCATTCGATTTGTAGCTGCCGTCAAGCTGTCGCACTACGAGTTGTGAATCTGTGGTTATGCGGGCCTCTTGGATCTCCATTTCTATCATGTGCTTTAGAGTATGTATCATCGCCTCATACTCGGTTTTGTTATTTGTTGCTTCGAACTCCAATCGGAGAGCATATACGGTACGCTTTTCTTCTGGCGAAGTAAAGACTATTCCTACTCCTCGTCATCTCCATTTACTGATCCGTCGATGAAGACTTCCCACCTCCGAGGATGGCTTTGCTCCAGTAAATCGGACGGTTCATCTTCGTCCTCGATCCCTAGTATTGGATCTTCTTCGTAATCTTCTTCAATTGGGAATTCTGCTAAGAAGTCGGTGGTGATTCGTGATTTTAATGCTGTTCTTATTTCATAGACCACATCATACTGTCCTATTTGTGCGTTCCACTTCGCAATTCTCCCTGCTACCTGCATATTTTTTAGAACAGATTCAATTGGCGTTTTTGTTAGCACAATGATTTTGTGTGCCTGGAAGTACGTTCAAAGCTTTTGGGTTGCTACAACCAATGCAAGTATGAGCTTCTCCAACTTGGTGTAATTTTTCTCGGCCTGAAATAGTTTTCTGCTAATGTAATACACCGGCTTTTCTTCTTCTCTGGTTGTTACTTGGACTGCGCTGATGGCGTCAGAGTTTGCTGCAATGTAGAGTCTCAAGTCTTCATCCCTTTCTGGTCGCTGTAGGGCTGGTAGGCTTGCCAAATAGTTTTTGATTCCCTGGAATGCAGCCTCCCTCTCATCGGTCCATGACTTTTTTCTTTTTTTTTCAAAATGCTGAAGAAGTTTTTACATATGTCCGAGGATCGAGCGATGAATCTGCTGAGGGCTTTCAGCCTTCCATTTAGGGCTTGTACGTCCTTTATAGTTGTGGGCGACGACATCTCTCGAATCGCCTGTACCTTCAATGGATCTGCCTCGATACCTGTCTTTGTGACAACGTATCCCAAAAACTTTCCCGAAGTAACTCCAAAGATGCACTTTGCAGGCTTGATTTTCATATTGATTTGGCGCATTTTTTCCAGTATGCCTTCTTGCTTTTCACCAACATGTCGTCTACGTATGCCTCAACAGTCTTCTTCAACCAGGGGCGGAAGATGTTCTCCATAGCTTTTTGATAAGTGGCACCAGCGTTCTTTAATCCAAATGGCATTTTTGCATAACAGTATAACCCGTTAGATGTTAGAAATGCTTTGTGCTTTTGATCTTCTTCTGTTAAAGGAATCTAGTTGTAGCCAGAATATTCATCCATGAAATTTAAAAGTTCATGTCCTGCTGTTGCATCCACCATTTGGTCTATGCTGGGAAGTGGGTGTGGATCCTTCGGGCATGCCTTGTTTAGATTGCTAAAATCGATGCAGATCCGCACTCCTTTGTTTTTCTTTGGCACAATGACCATATTCGAAATCCAGTCCGCATATTGTATCTTCTTGATGATTCCTGTCGCAATCATTTTGTTAAGCTCTGACTCCACCGCCGTCTGGTATACATCCGCTAGCTTTCTGGGTCTTTGCTTGAATGGTCGCACCGAAGGATTTATGTCTAGATGGTGACATGCTAAGCTTTGGTCAATTCTCGGCATCTCGCTCATTCTCCAAGCAAAGGCATCGGCGTATTCCTTTAGTAACTTCTCCAGCTCTACACGTTGTTCCTGTTTCATTAGTGTTCCAATTTTTACAATTTTTAGTTCCTCACTGGTTCCGATGTTTACGTCCTCGGTGGGTTCTGTCGGGGTGAAGTTTGGTGTTTCCTCGTTCATTGATGAGGGATCCTTCGGGGGTTCCTTTGTGATTGCTCCTTTGTCTCCCATGATTACTTAATTAATTTCTTTATCGATTATTTCTGCCATTTGCTGCCTGTACCGCTCTCTTCGATTTCGCCTTGCGTACCTTCTTTGCTCGACATCCTTTTCGTGACACGCCTTTGACTCCATGATTTCGCCTTTGATCTCACCTATGCCGGTAGGAGTTGGGAACCTGAGTTTCTGATGTAGTGTAGAGGGCACCCCCAGGATCCCGTGCAACCATGATCGTCCCAAGATTGCGTTGTATGATGATTCTATGTCGAGGACACAAAATGCAGTTTGCATCTTCATCGTCTTTACGTAGATTGGTAGTGGGAAATCACCCTTTGGCTTCGAAGCTCTTCCGTTGAATCCGTAGATGGTATAGTCTGAGGGTGTCAACGAGGTGCTTTGAAAGAATTTCCTGTATGCCATGCTGAAAAGGACGTCTACGGAACTCCCTGGGTCAATTAGTATGTTTGGCAATAGTACTCCCTTTATGTTTATAGCTATTACTAGGGGAGTGCTGCTCGGGCCGTCCTCGGGAATGTCGTCTGCTGAGTAACATATTGGTTGCAACTGCCATGGCTCGAATGTCGTTGCTTCGGCAACAGTCATTATCTCCTTTCCGTCTTTGTCTCTCTTGTGGATCCTTCCCGTGATATTATTTCGTGGGCTCGTGCAGTCCCTTGAATAAATCATCGAGTTGCAATGGGCATTTCATACCGTCATATCTTCCTGCCGCCTCATTTTGATGGGTGCTTTGATGTCTCTTCCTTGTGTAAGCGACCTCCCTAAAAAGAAAAGCAACCAACAAGTGAGGTCCACAGTCGTTATTGTACCCTAGTTGTCTGACATGCATAATTCTTCTGTTCATGCTACTTTAGTGGGGTTGTTAGAAGTATTTCCCTCTTTGGCGAAACCGTATTTTGTACTATTCTTGACCATGTTTCATTAGGAAACGTATGGTGCACGATTTGACCTCTACTTTCCAAGGCTTGGGATTCCCTGTAGAAGCGTCGATCTCCTCAAACTGATGATTTGCTCAAAAAAAATCCTTGAGCGTTCTAAAGCTTTGAAGATCTTTAGACATCCAAGGTGGTGGAGCTCAGAAAAATAATAAAATGTAATGGAAATGCGATTTTGAAGAAAAGTTTGAAAACCCTAGAAAAAATTTCATTAAAATTTTTGGAAAACATAAATCACAGGCAAACCCTAAGTTGTTTTAATCAGTCCCTGTTTCTAGCGCCAAACTGTGTGAGTGTAAAATTTGCATGAATACTTCACACCTAACAGCCATCAGATCTATTATAATGCAAAACAAT
>JAJJMA010265318.1:0-10571 GCA_023529015.1 Papaver nudicaule | reverse complement strand
CACTTTGAATCAAGGCTAAAAAGCTGATGATGCATTAGTATTCACTAACAAACGGCCACGAGGACCTCACGTTCTCGGGCGCCGAGGGGACGATAAATGGGATTAACATCTACCTATAGAGGAAGATGGAACCCCGAGGCAGCTGCTTCGTTCTTAAAAACCAACACCGAAGTACGCAGCTGAATGACCCCTTATAAAAATTTAAGCCTCAAAAAAGGGGGAGGTGTTAAAGATGTGGAGGGGTCGAACTTTAGGCCGCGATAAGAGAAAAGTACCATGTCTAAGCTCCAGCTTTACCGGCACTCCCCCATCGTGTTACTTTATTATTGTGAAGTGGGGTATCCATTCCAAGTTCCTATATTTACTTAGGCAAAAGGTAGCAAGGGTACTACCATGCCCTCCGAGGAAGGTAATTAAATATCTTCGGTACTTACCTAACGTATTAAGGCAACATGGATACCTACGCAATCAATAGCCAGTGTTTGCTTGAAACCAGTGCGAGTAACTCAAAGCCTTTGGGAAGGGTGATCCGTACGCCCCCACTAGCTTGGTCACTTTCTCCTACATCGAAGTAAGCCCCGAAGTTGCACCTCGAGAAGCTATACGAGCCATTTACAAACAATACTTTCAAAACCAGAGTCAATAAAAAGCAAGGCACAAGGCAATAATAACAAAGAACAAGAATAGCATCAAGGGGTAGAGGAAAGCGGCAAGTACACAAACACGATATTCAGTACACAAAAATAGCAACAAGGAATCAAAAGCTGAAAGAGAGAACACACCCCCTATTTTACAAGTCCTTCCATACAGCACCATTGGAATTACAAAAAATACCCTAGGGATTCCCTTGGGGCGAAGTCACAGGATCACTACTATTTTTCATAAACGAAGGCGAAACCCCGGAAGCCATTCCGCCGCTAAACTCATCCACTGGATCTTGAGCTCCGACATCAACCTCGGAACATTTACCAGAGGCATCAATAAAAACAACCTCCTTCGGCTCACCACTAGAAAGCTCGTCATCTACCCTCGCCCTCTCATTACAACTTCCATCACCTTCTGGTCCCTCACTGACGATTTCATCAACTGTACTTAGCTCCCGAGAATCAAAACCATCACCTTCCTTTTGCTCCAAATTAATAGATTCATGACCTTCAATCCCCAACACACCATCAGCATTGTCATTTGCTGCCTGCAAATTCTCCGCTAGCCTCGCCTTTCGCAACTCGGAAATTATTAACTCAACCTCGTTGGACGAAACGAGATCTTTATCAGACTCCAGCACAACATCTGGATCTTCCAAACCATCAAAATAATAGGGTGGTTGAATACCCAAACTCCTAAACAGATATCGGCCATGATCACGACTAAACAAAGAAGTGCGCTCCGCCTCCCCTCGGATATGGATGTTTAAAGAAGAAATCTCGGCATCCTTTTCCTTGCACAAACCGCAGGGCAAATGCAACTCCTCGTCAAGTTTCGAAGCTCGCTCTCTTTGAACATTAGCATCTTGTAAAAAGCTATCTCGTTCGGATGTAGCGATCTCGAGACGTTTTTCCAACCCCGTAACATTTTCCATGAGTTCGCTTTTCTCTTGAAGTAAATGCTGGACGTCCCCGCTAAGTCGAGAAATCTCCAGACCTTGGGCACCAGTGAGATCGAGCAAAAACCTTCCATGATATTTTTGCTGAAAATAAGTTGAGAACAAAATCAATAAACAACATACAAACACATGCGCACCAGCGAAAAACAACCAAGAAATGAACTTACAGCTTCCACGAACGACTGATGGTAAGCAACCGCAGAGGCAACATAATTTTTATCCAAAGAGCCAGAAAACACTTGGGCAAGAAATCCAGACACGGAAGGGTCCAAAGGGTGATTCTGAGGATCCATCGAATGCGCTCTCAAAAGACTAGCAAGATCATCAGCATGTGGACTCCGACAAGAGTTCGGCTCTACAAAAGTCTGACCCTCGGAACCTAAGCGCGACGGCTGAGCAAAGGCACTAGGAATCAAAGGAACATTCACAGCAACCGATGTTGAAAAACCCAAAGAGGAACCAATATTGGATCCATACTCATTCAAATCCCTCTCCGATTGACCAGGAAGGGAGACACCACTAGCAGAAGAGGAACGTCCCCACGAGGGTACCGAAATTCGGGAGTTTGGCATCCCAGCTGCTTCGCGACTAAGATTTTGTCCCCTCTTTAATCCCCTCAAAGATGGAGACCCTTCATCTTCGGTCTCCTCATCATCCACCTCTTCCAAAAGAACGGTAGTTAGACCGGTTTGGCTTTGGGTAACAGCTTCGGTCGCAAGACTAATAATCCTCGTGCCTTTCTTCTTCGTAGCCGTAGTTTTTCCCCTTTTTCGACTTGGGTCACGCAAGGCAACATTTGCAGTGTCACCACCACCGGTCAATACACCACTCTGCTGACAAGCATCCAATTTATCAGGTTCTAAACAGAGGCAAATATCCATACCTATCGCATAGCTGAGGCAGGAAGTGTTTATCACCTGACCAATTTCCCCCTTCCCAGCAAGCGCCGACTTCGAAGATCTTTTTCTCTTCTTCGGAGCATCACTTTCGTCTGAAACTCTCTGGCTTTTCGCCTTCGCTTGCTCCATTTTCTGAAAAATAAACCATAGATGAGAATAATCCCTAAAGAAGAATAAACAAAGAAATTTCAAATTGCACCCTACCTTTAACTTGGCTTGAGCAATTTTTTCTCGAGACTTGACACGCTCGTCTTCGGAGAAGAAAATATCATGGAAATTAACAACAGGGAAATTATGCCCCTCTTCAAATTTCTTACGCTCAACACTCCCTTCTTTGTCCTCGTAGCCATAGAGGACAGGCCCTTTGATAAGTACAGGTTTTGAAAACCATACCTCATCGCTAGAATGGCGAAGAAGTGTATTCGTTTTAGATCCCGAAAGGTCAACGTCGCCGAGGGCGTGAGAAGAAACGGGAATTTTACCTAAGCTCACACTCCAAGGTGCCTTTTCTTTGAGCAAATACTTCTCTACCTTGTAATATTTGAAGAAATTATCGGCGGACCAAAACTTGGGAGGATGTTTGAGTTCCTCGGGAAGCTTCTCATAATAATATGACCTACCCTCCGAGCGAGCGACCCATTCACTGATGACTCGAATAGAGTTTCCATTCAGTTGCATTACTCCGCAGGGAGGGCTGATTTTGGAATAAATTGCATTGAAAAGAGGATTAGACGAATTGTACAAAGGTATAGGAAGGCCGGCGCCGAGTTGTTCACCGGAAACGATTAATTTCCTGATGCCGCACTCGTAAGAAGAAAGAAGCTCTGGGGATAGAATCGCCTTACCCAAACTTTCGTAAGGAAAAAGAGACGAATCAAATCCATAAATACGCGCCCTTTCTTCCCAACCAATCTTCTGAGGATCTACCATCTTGTAAGGTAACACCTTAGCAGGAGAAGCGTCTGAAGAAGCGTTAGCAGAGGCACCGGCGGAAGCCTGCAGCGGAAAAGGAAAGTAAATAAAACGAAGAATCAAACTAAAACAATGGGGAAAGTTTCGAAAACTCACCATGATCTAAGGAAATACAGAAGAAAGAGATTCAAAGCGCTTCGGAAAACAATAAAGAGCAAAGAAAGAAGAGAGGGAAGAAGAAGCGATTAAAGGAAGATTTAAATAGGAGAAGGATAGAACCGAAACAGCAGGTGACAGGTCAAAGAAAGGTGAAGATTTCAAAAAGCACTCGACGTTACGTGTGTCAGTTCGAAATTAAGACGAGGACACGTGTCGAAGAAGGCGCAGCGCCAAGGGTTTTCTTCTCCAAACCTCTTCGACCTTTGGATAAGAAAAGAGGCAAATTGTAGAGGGAAAAACCCCTCGGGACACGTGTCACGCATCCGGGAAGCCTAACCACACCAAGAGGATTGACAGCGAGATCTCGTACCAGCCTAAAGAAGGAGAAGTCACACATGAGCGAAGTGAAGAACCGGAAGGAAAGGATTCGGACCATGTCAAAGGACCGAAGCCCTAGAATAAACCTCGGAGCGCCAGCGAATAAACCGCCTTACTCGACAGAGACTGACACCACCACGATTGAGTCCTTTGTCTTTATTAGCTGTAAACCACCCAAGCTCGGCCTATATAGGGCGAGCTTGGAAAACGTTGTAAGGGTTGGATTCTCTTTGGGTTAAACCTAAGCGGCAAGAGCGAGATTAGGTTTGTATCTCCTCTGGTTCCTTAGGGTTATATTCATGTAATCTCGACATTGGAATACAGATAAATATATGTACATTTAGCCTTTGATGTTATATGTTTCCAGTCTTCAATTACTGTTCTGATTACCTTCGGTATTGTTCTTGTGGTCTTCGTACCATTGAATCTCAACTAAACTACTGTATGTATGAGTAGATCTGATGGATATAGCTCCTTGAGTACCTATGCAGATTTTCTACTCGTACAATATGATTTACTAATCTTTGATAAGTGATCCCCGCGTTCTTTAGTCCAAATGGCATAGCTTTAAAACAATATAATCCCCTATCAGTTATGAATGCCGTGTTATCTTCATCTGCTGGGTTCATGGGTATCTGGTTATAACCCGAGTAACCATCCATAAATGACAACAACTGAAATCCCATTATTGATTCTACCATTCTATCGATGTCTGGCAATGGATGACCATCTTTAGGGCAAGCTCTGTTTAAGTCTGTAAAATTTATGCATACTCTAACTTTTCCATTCTTCTTCATCACTGCTACTATATTAGAAATCCAATCGGGATAAAAGCATTCCCTGATTATATTAGCTTCTAACATTCTATCAATTTCTGCGTTAACAACATCAAATAGCTTCTCTGCTACCTTTATCTTCTTTTGCTTTACGGGTTTTACATTTGGGTTGATATGTAATGATTTGCACGCTATTGTCGGGTCAATTCCTTTCATATCCGACATTTTTCATGCGAACTGCTGTACATTTTCTTTCAGGATCTGCACAATTATTTCCTCATCTTCTTCACATGGCTCTTTACCAATAAATGTAAGTTTTGGCTCTTCTGTGAAACCTATATTAACTTCTTTTAACAACTCCACCGTACTTGGTTTTTTCTTCATTTCGGTGACTTCTTCAATGATCTTTACAGCTTCTGCTTTAGCCTCTTTATCAACCATGTAAATACACTTTTTGGAAATTTCAAGGTTCTGCAAATATTCGGCTAGATCTGCCGCTCTTTTTTCTTCCTTCATCAGCTTCTGAGTTAATTTATTTTGCCAGCCCCTGCAGTTTCCTTTAGGGTCTTCTTTTTGTTGCAAGGAACATATTGCCAATTCTTTCGACATCTTCTGATCTCCATGAATCACATGTATACCATGTACAATTTTGAATTTAATCTTCTAATGGAATGTTGACGGGATGGCTTTCAATGCATGAATCCCATCTCTTCCTAATATCATATTGTATGGCGATTTCGTATTCAGGATAAAAAACATGACATTGATAACGACAAGTCCTACTATGACAGGGAGTATGACCTGTCCTATTGGGAAAGTCTCTGTTCCGTTGAATCCAATTAAACTTGTTTTTGATGAGTGAATTGTTTGATGAGTCCCATTTGTTCTGCCGCTCGGCGATATATTCTCTGACTGGTTGATCCTTGATCTATTAATCTTGCAGTACCAGCTGTCCACCATTAGATCTATTACCAACGCATCATTATGAAGTGCTTGTATTCCTTTCAGATCTGTCTTCGAGAATTTCACCATATCTGGTTCTTGAATTATTTCTTCGTAGTTCGGATCGATGACACAACCTGTGTAATTTATTCCTTCTAGCTTCCTCTTATTTCGTGGCCAAATTAAACTTTCGTTCGCTAGATTAGATTGTATCATGTGTGCCTATCCTTTGATTTCTGATTGTTTTTCATTTCCTTCTGATTGGATCTGTAACTTTTGCCTTTTGTGCTTCTTATCTTTGATCATCTGTCTTATCATCATCATTCACTCTTCTGTTATGCATCCTTCTAATGTAGTCTCGAATCTGGTTCTGCAGTTCTTGACGCTTTTGATATCTCTGCTCCATATCCTGATGTCAGCATAATCTCCATGTTCTCAACTTTGTACGTTAATTCTTCAATACTGCTTCTTATTTCTTCCATATGTGTGTCCATGATTTTTGTTGCTTGTTTTGTCATGATCGTAATGTATACCTTCAAAAATTTAGAGTAACTATCAGATATTAATCACAGTGATCGTTTATTATTGATTTTATTAATATTTAAAGCAAAATTTCATTATATTTAAATTAAATTGGACAAAAATGTTTCCTGGATTCATATAAAGTAAAATTACTTAGCAAACTTGTTGATATCATACGAGATCTCGAGATCTAAAAGGATTTACGCAAACATAACAGGTTATGTATTACGTATATCAGTATTAACTCTATAGAACTAGTTTTTTTAAATTTAAACTGTCTCTAAATAGAATTTTGAATACGGTTCTCAACATGACTAACTCTAACTGAAATCTAAAGAAAGTAATTTAATTCTAAATCTGAATACGTTTATCAATATAAATCTTCAATTTATGCAATACTCCTTATAATCTAGACATCCAAAAATATAGTTTATGTATTTTGAAATATAAATCACGAAATTAACAATACTTAAATGAAAATAATCTTGAATTTAAGAAAAACTTCCCCGAGTGCAGTTTCTTTTAGATCTGTTAGCTTTTAGAGTGAATTACGTCTAAGAATCTTCATATCCATTATTTCTTTATCATTCTCGATTCGTTCATCGTTTTTTATCATGAAAACAATAAAATTATTAAATCAATCTTCCAATTGTTATTACCTGACTTAATATATCTCAGATCCTTTTTTCTAAAAGTATTTATTAACTCAGATTTCTAAATAAACGTATAAATTTTCAGATCTGAGAATTTTAGGTTTGAAATTTTCTTTTACCGCCAAAAGTTTTTGATCTCTTAAAATCGTTGAAAACACAAACAAATTCATTGAAAACTGTTTTAAACCTTCAAATCTTAATGAAAATAATGTAATATGCTTAAAAACAAGAATTTAAGCTTAGGCAGAGCCAAATGAAGATACAAAATTAGGTTTAGATCATACCTTCACCAATTATCCGGTGTTAATCCGGTGATCTAAGAGATAAATAGACTTTGCTTTGATCTACTAATCTTCTCCTAGCGTTTGAAACTACTTGATCGATAATGTGATATGAATAATTTGCTTCAACTAACCATACTAACAGTAAAATAAAGAACGAGATTGTTTAGAGAGAAAGAGTCTAGTCTGTTTTCTCATTCATGAATTACTTGGTTTACAGATGAGGCGTGGCTGGCCTTTTATAGACGACGGGAATACAAGTTTAAGGGTAAATCAGTAAATACATCAGATAAATATCGTAGATCCGATTGTTACGGTCGCATTCTCGCCTTCTGGATGACAGAACCTCGTAGTCTCCTTGGCAGTATCCGTTGTTGCCTAACCGCCTTAAGTCGTACCAGGTTCTGTATCCGCAGCCATTAGCGCCTATTCAGACTTCGGTACCTTGGTCTGATTCTCTTCTGAGTCGCTATGCAGGACCTGCAGTACCTCTAGTCCAGTTTCTGTTGCCTTCTGAGGTGGATGTTATATTTTTTCATCTACAAAGAGTATATGTGTCGTTTCATGCCGCAATAAATACAATTTTCGAGTAATTCTTGTTTCTTTGAACCAAGGTTTCTCATAATGTCAATAGAAGATTTCACGTTCAAGACAGTATTGTCAGGGATATAATCAATAGTCATTGCACTGAGTGCACAATTATCTATTTCTTCTTCGGATTCATAGAAATTTGAAGATTCATTCAATGTGGTTGTAGCAAGAGATTTTCCTCCAGTGTATCTTCTTTTTCTTGCACAATCAGGTGCAAGATGACCAAAACCCCTGCATTTAAAACATTGAGGCATATCATCATCAATAATTTATATTTCCTCTTTCGAGATAAATTTTTGAGGAGTTTTTGATGAGGGGACATCTTTAGTGAAACGTTTGTTTCGTTTTTATCAGGAGATCTCTAAATTGTCGTGTAATAAAATACAAAATTTGAGAATCATCATCATATTCTGATATAATATGATCTTCGGAATCATTAGAATCCTCTAGAGATTTGAAAGCTATGGTTTTTGTCTTTAATCTTTGTCAAAGATTATTAGCTTAGCGATTAGATCACCCCTTTTTATATCAAAACCATATGACTCCTGGATGACATGCTTCTTTGAATCGTATCTTGAAGGTAGAGACCAAAAGATTTTCCTCACAATTTCTCTTTCCTCAATAGTTTTCCCAAGCGATTGCGAGGCATTAATAATTGTGGAGAGTCTGTGATTAAATTCTTCAAAGGTTTCTTCATCAGACATACGAAGATTTTCCCAGTGTGACGAGAGAATTTGAAGACGAGCTTCTTTCTCTGAAGTGTTGCCTTCAAATATGGTTTGTAGAGTATCCCATGCTTTCTACGACATGTTACATGTAGAAACATGATGTTGAAGTTCTAAATATGGTTTGTAGAGTATCCCATACTTTCTTCGACATGTTACATGTAGAAACATGATGTTGAAGTTCTGGGGTTACTTCATGTATGATTGCATTAAGCGCATCAGAATCTATCTTGGCATCTTGTCTTTCTTTAACGGAGTATTCTGAAGCAGTTTTATCCTTTATAATATCACCATTATTGATAGTGGGTATGGTAAACCCATTATTCATAAAGACCCAACACTGATAGTCTCGTGATTGAAGAAAAGAGCGCATGGTGGATTCCCACTATAGATAGTTTGTGCCATCAAAGACTGGTGGAACAATTACATTGGCAGAATATGTGTTCATAGTTCACGAAAGCGTCAAACACATACAATTATGTCTTTCAAGGTGTTTGCATGCTCTGGTACCAACTGAAAAAGAGGGGATACCGGGATATACCACCAACTTTTAGTTTTCATGAACCTAGTTGATTTAGGTTATTTGAACAATCTCACAAATCAATATTCAAACAACAACCTGAGTATAGTTCAGAGAACCGAACCCTAACAAGAACACGTTCTTGTAGATCTCAATAAATATGGATTCACTACAGGTTATGAATCAACAAACTTGCAATTACTTCAATTATATAAATCAGAGATAATTGTGACTGTAGAAAATGCCTTTACCTTATAAAAGTATCCTAGAGGTGAAGTCGCAGAGGAAGGATACCTCTGAGAAGTATAGAATCATCAGCGAAAGTCTTTGGCGTCTTTCCAGGGTTGGGAGGTGATGCGTTGTCAAACAACAACAAATATAATTGAGTTCTTAACCTTCACAATAAATAAAATAGAATAATGGCAAGAACAGATTCGATCCACATGGAGGAATTAGTTGTTATTTATAATCGATTTCTAAGTAACCAGGGGGGATGTTTGGTGCAATAAAAATAAATTAAAACTAAAGCAAATAATTGTTGAAAATAATCAGGAGATGAGAATATTGGTTAAGGGTTCATCTTCAATCACATAACATGCACTATGAATAATATTTGGAGTTTCTATTTAATCTCTCATCGTCAAAAGCCCTAGAATACATCATCGCAAAAATATCCCGTAATTTCCTAATGTCATCACACACCATAACGATGAATGTGTGAATTCTACGTAGAGAATAACTCAACACATCGAGTAATTGAGTTCAACTCTCTAAGAGCATTTATATATGTGAAATAGGCTAATCAATGCAATGAACTACCAGGAGCAGTTCATTCAACAAAGGTCATATTCTACATACAATTCCTAAAAGCTATCACCGCAATCGGAATTATATTGTACTACTTGTGAATAGGTTCATCGACGATTTCGTATCTCAAAACCTAATTCTAGTTGTAGATATGAACATAAATCAATTTAATTTGCAACTTAAACTTAAACTAATATACATCCAATCTTAATGCAATACATCAATCATGCATTCATACGCACAGTAAAATAAGAACGATGATGAAAAGAATACTTATAACTCCAAAATTAATCAAATCGCATGTCTATGATATCCAACTATATCCCTAACCAATATATAGGTTTTTAGTTACTCATAGCTTTATTGAAATCCAAAGAAAATAATAAAGAAAATAAATTAAAAGCATAAAAACCCTTGATTGCGGCGCCTCGAAGAATCGTGCCAAAAACCCTTGCGCCGGAGCTCCGAAAATAGCACAGAGCTTTCTCCCTAGCACAGCACCCAAAACCACACAGTAGCCTCCGTCGAAAAACTGTGCGTGAACTCCCCTATATGTGAACTCTGATTACGTGATTTCTTTTATATATGCCGCCTTAAACCCTTACGCCTGATTTCCTTTTGTATGCCCCCATTGAACCCTTACGCCTGATTTCCAGAACAAGACCGACTGGGCCAAGTCAATAACCACCAACCGAGCCCATTATAACATTGGGCCAAACAAGACACACCGCCAAAAACAGAACTTCTTTAAAAAAGAAAAGGCGAAAAACAGAACTGCCATGAAAAAAAAATTTAAAAAAAAA